>OMNN01005911.1:5970-27505 GCA_900302755.1 Chromis chromis
AGAACCTGCCTATCAAAGACTGATCTAAATGGGGTGTATGGTACACTTGTCACTTTAACTGCTGCCTTTATGCTACAGCTGATGTTCAGGCTACCAAGTCATCATACAAAACATCAGAACAGATACAGAGGTGGTTCAACATCTACAAGTTGTCCCTTATCCCTTGTCCCTCTTGACCCACTTAAAGATGTTTTTAATATTGTTGGAACACGTATTCTTGCATTGATAAATACATATATCATATCAGGTTGTGTCCCAGCTGCCTTTAAACATGCTGTGGTGCAATCTTATATCAAAAAGGGAAATCTGGACCCTTGTGTCCTCTCGAGCTTAACAGCAACTTATCGGTTATCTTTCTAGTAGTTCTTATGCAACTGCAGACTGTTCTAGGTGGCTATGGTGTTTATAAAAAGTTTCAGTCTGGTTTTACATCTGATTATAGAAACAAGGAGATTTTCATGGGCTTTTAATGGTCTTTTAATTGTCAGTTTGGGAATATTTTTGTTCTAGTGCTTCTAGATCAGGGGTGCCCAATCCTGGTCCTCAAGGGCCACTATCCTGCATGTTTTAGATGTTTCCCTCTTCCAACACACCTGATTCAAATGATCATGATCGTTATCAGGCTTCTGCAGAGCTCGATGATGAGCTGATCATTTGAATCAGGTGTGTTGGAAGAGGGAAACCTCTAAAACATGCAGGATAGTGGCCCTCGAGGACCAGGATTGCCCAGCCCTGTATTAAGATGAACACATAACACACTGGTGAATTACACAGCAGCACTGATCTTACCACTTTGTGTTTTTTTAGTATCTTCTCCCTGCCATTGTGCACATCAATCATCAGCCCTACTTGGAGCGTGGAGATGGACCCATTGTACGTTAAGAGAAAAGGAATACACAAATCATTGTGTAGTCTGGTTTGGAATATAAGATTTCAGACAAATGATGTCAAACCCTATCTTATTACAACATGAATGTGTCTAATACACTAAACAGTGGATTGTTGTGGCTTTATGTGTGCTCTATAGTGCTTGGTGTTGGCCCCCACAAGAGAGCTGGCTCAGCAGGTCCAGCAGGTGGCGTACGACTATGGAAAGTCATCCCGCATCAAAAGCACTTGTGTGTATGGGGGCGCTCCCAAGGGACCTCAAATCAGGGACCTGGAGAGAGGTAAAGAAAACTACCACTTTACTAGTTGGATTGATGCTGTTTTGTGTCACATTTCTAAATAACTATTGTTTAGTTCATGTCAACTGAACAGTTGTTTCCTACTGAAATCCACACTGGTTTAATCTAAATTATTATTGTAAGTTTAGTAAAGAGCCTTAAATGCTGAAACATGCTAAATTTGTCTCACCTAGGTGTAGAGATCTGCATTGCCACTCCGGGTCGTCTGATTGACTTCCTTGAGGCTGGAAAGACCAACCTGCGGCGATGCACATACCTAGTGCTGGATGAAGCTGATCGCATGCTGGACATGGGCTTTGAACCACAGATTCGCAAAATTGTGGATCAGATCAGGGTAATGATAATATTTAAATAAATAAAACTTTTTTTTTAGCAGCAGAGAAATTCCTGTTTGATAAGCAGGGAATTAAATGGCTGTCATTATTGTTTACTTGGTGTGCTTTTTCTCCAGCCGGACAGACAGACCCTGATGTGGAGTGCTACCTGGCCTAAAGAGGTTCGCCAGCTGGCAGAGGACTTCCTGAAGGACTATGTCCAAATCAATGTTGGAGCCCTGGAGCTCAGTGCCAACCACAATATTCTGCAGATTGTTGATGTCTGTATGGAGAGTGAAAAGGACAACAAGTAAGAGGCTGGTCAAGTAGCGGGTTTTTCTTTACCTTTATTAAAGGTTATTTGGTTTACATTTTTAGAACCCCTTTACTTTGTAGTGAGTCTTGGCTTATTCTTGTCGCTTCCCAACCTTTTCATTTCAATCTTCAACCTAAAGATTCTGTATACAGCATTTTTAACCACTGGATGTGCACTAGCATCCCAGACCAAAACAAGCAGGCCTTTTTTGAGTGAGGTGCGTGTATGTATAACTTTTAAATATTATGCATTTGTTATTTGTTGTTGTTTTTTCCTCAGGTTGATACAACTAATGGAAGAGATTATGGCTGAGAAAGAGAACAAGACCATCATCTTTGTAGAGACCAAGAAACGATGTGACGACCTCACGCGCAGGATGAGGCGTGATGGGTGAGTACATTTGTAAATATATTGGAAAAAAACTCTTTCATGCAAAATTAATAGTTCCAAACATTACCTTGATAAATAGTTTAATCTGTGCAATTTTTATGATGATCTCATGCATGACCATTTTCATCATGTACAATATCTAAATCACAGGAGCTGTGATTTTTTGATTAAGGAAAAATGTGTCACCACATACAATTATAAATGAAGCATTGTGTTGCTACAGAGATGCCCTATCCTATGAGTCATAGTCTCAAGACAAAGGAGAACCTGCTTGTTTGGTATAGACCACAGCCAAAATCACATCTTTAAAAAATAATTGGTTTCAGTGCAAAAGAAATGTGAAAATGACCATTCCCTCTGATATTGTGACTCATATTAGACTTGGAATGTCTGTCAATCTCTAGCTGATGGTGCACTTTTAAAAATGAAGTGCCATTAAAAAACTAATACAGATATCAACTGATTAAAACCTTATGGTCATATCTGACACGTTGTTGGTTTGTCCTATAGGTGGCCAGCGATGTGTATTCATGGTGACAAGAGCCAGCCAGAGAGAGACTGGGTGTTGACAGGTACAACAGACACATTGACATTTGAACTAAAGTGACTAATAGTACTGTTCCTTTTTGACATTGTCTTTTTAAATATTATGTTGTGCTCCTGATCATCTATTGTTTATCTCATGTTGCAGAGTTTCGTAGTGGCAAAGCTCCCATTCTGATTGCGACTGATGTGGCCTCACGTGGTTTGGGTACGTCATGTGTGCTCAAGTGCAAAGAAAACATTTCTTCAGTGTAGCCACACACTGATGTGGAACACATACAATATATTTGACCACTCAGTATGTAGAATAGTATTAATAATGGTCAGTGCATATTGATCAGGGTCCTCATTGCATGTTTATTTACAGTAGATTTTTCAGAGTCAACCACAAACACATACCAATTTACATTTCTTTCAAAGAATATATGATGCTTCTCAGATAAAGTCTGTATCTAAGAAGTATGTCATATTATAAGCAGGCTTTCCTGCGAGGACTTTATTGAATAACAATGAAAGAAACAACAGAACAGAACATAGGAATGATGTTGAATGAAGTGTGACGATGTAAGGGGTGAGGCTAGTGAAGCAGCCCCTTACAGGATGGCAATCAACCTTTAACCTAATTCTGTGTTCATTTGTTTTCTTTTCATTTTGTTTTTGTTTATTTTTTTGTTTGTTTGTTTCCAAGTCTCTCTTCCGGCAACTAGAAGCACACAGGCCCTCGGGAGCCTGCAGCCGGACCTAGGCATGACAAATCGAAAGCTGACTCGGGGAGAGAGACAGCCTGATTAATCAGTCCCAGACACAGCCATCTCCGCTGAAAACCTAAACAGAGCCCACTAACAAAACTCTCCCCCCTTCCAGGACACTGGCTTCCTGGGCGAAGTGGGGGGGAGGCAAGCGCAGGGTGCTGCTGGGCTTCCAAATTTGATCGTAGGGTTGGGGGCGGCTGTCAGGTGAGAGGGCGAAGAGGGGGGTGTGGAGGAGGGTGGACTCCCTTTGGCCATGCCATCATCACAGTGACGCACCACACCATTTGCTGGTTAGATTAACTCAGATTCACCAAGAGACTTCTTTTTTTAATTTTTGATATCTGTGTATTTATTCTGAGGGGATATGGATTAAGAAAACTTGCCTGAAAAGTCCTTGAGGAGATACATTTCCATTCCCTATAGCAAACTTTGGACAAGATTTTTTTTTTTAACTTAATTGGATAATCCACTTAAATACACAGTACCTAAGTTTTGTGAGGCTGAAACACAGTGGTGCATTACAAGAAGACAGAGAAAGAAACAACTGCCAGGAAGTGAGGGTGGAAAGCAGCCAAAGCCGGGCATGGGCAGCTATGCTGGAGACTCCCCTCTGAACTGCCCCCTGATGCCAGCCCCTGACACCCCCCACCACTGGCTGTTCCGGCCGGCCTCTCCCTCTGCGGACGTCATGTCTGGTCCTGGCTGGCAGGAGTCCTGGCCTGGAGGAACCACCTCTCTATAATCAATTTCCCTCCCTTTTACTCCTCTTCTGTCTGTCCTGTCTCTCACTCACTTTCTCTGCCTCTCTCACGTCATCTCTCTGTCATTACTTCTCTCCCTCTTTTGCTCATTTCTTCTCTTAAGTGTTTCACTCTTCCTCTTGTTCATCTCTTTTCACTAGCTTCCTTCTTCTTCTACGTCAACTAGGTCTCCTATTCTTGTTTTCTTTAATTCATTTCTGACCCTTGTCCTTTATGTCTCTTTACCCCCCTATTCCCAAATCCACGGTGTTCCCTGCTTTCACCTCCCTCCCTTTGTCTTTAACACTTTGGCCATTTTTCTTTGTATACATCATACCAGACCACCAGGTCAGTCTAAGGACTACTGGGTCAGATCTGCTAAATACCGTCACAAGGAAGAGCACAAACTGTCAGGGCTTAATTCCCCTGGGAGAGCCCCCTCTTCCAGAAAATGTCTTCCCCTTTAGTGTCTGTTTCTTGTTACTAAACTTGAAAAGCTGGGCTCTATGATACCACTGCCTTTGGAAGTGACCTGGGAGACATTTGGAACAAGCCACACCAATCAAAGAAAATCCACCACTCCTACTGACCCACCACTCAATCAGAAGTTACCTCTTACTGCCATTTAGTAATGTTAGAAATGGCAGAGTAAGTCGTTTTCGCAACCTAAGATCCTTAAAGTTGACATGAAAGAATCCACCCATCACCTTCTGCTAGAAACAGCATAAACCCAGCAGTAATGTCTCCTGGACAAACGAGGCTGGGAGACGTGAAGAGGCAGAGTTCAGAGTAGAGTAGGACCGCATCCCAGCACAGTCCAGCTGGTGCTCTGGCCCACACAGTTTCCAGCTTTGGGAGTGTTGTGGAGGAGTGGCGAGGTGGGAGATGGGACTGCTTTGTCCTGTGCGCTCTCCTCCTACCCCTGCAGACCTCCCAGGACTGGTGATGGGTAGGGGGACAGAGAGGTAACTTTGTAAGTCATCACTAAATCTCTGACACAGGGTAAGTACTGTACCTCACCCCCCTTCCCCATGTTCTCCTCCACCAGCCTTCATCATTATGCTTCCAAAACAAGACTTGTCTTTCCTCTAATCAGCAGTGTTTTCTGAGCCCTTTGCCAATTGTAATGAGAAACAGACCTCTTAATTTGTTCTAAACAGATTTGTTTTCTAAAAGAAATTAACTTTTTCAGTTGATCACAGTCATAAATCAGCAAACCCTTTAGACTTGTCAGTCTGTCTTTATGCAAGGAACATGTTAAAGTTTAATGTTAGGGTCACTAGTCTCTTAAAATTAGTTTCTCCTTTTTAAATATCTCTTAATATTGTCCAAATTATTCAGCAAACCATTGTAACATTTCCCTGCCTAAGTCAGTTGATTTGTAGCTTTGACTGCATGTAACCTGTATGCATGTGTGCAAATATTTCATTAATCTACTAGATTAAGTCCTGTTTTGTAATTGGCATGTTAAGTCATTTTCTAATTGTACAAGTAGCTGATCATTTGACAGGTAAGTAATGCTCACAGAGGATGATGGGTGTCTTGCAGGTATTGTCTGTCTGAAAGTTCTTAGTTCCAAAAGCAAAATTAAAATTTCACGAATGGAGTAAACTGATTCATTTCTCAACCAGCATTAGTTTTGTTCTGACTTCTGTTTTTATGTTTTCCCTCCCTGTAACTGATCCCATCATGCCACCCCTTCTCCACTACTCCCTACTACTGCCTCAAGATGTGGAGGATGTCAAGTTTGTCATCAATTATGACTATCCCAACTCATCAGAGGACTACATCCATCGTATCGGCCGTACAGCCCGCAGCACTAACAAAGGCACTGCCTACACCTTCTTCACCCCGGGGAACCTCCGGCAGGCCCGAGAGCTGATACGGGTGCTGGAGGAGGCCCGACAGGCCATCAATCCCAAACTGCTGCAGCTGGTTGACACTGGACGTGGAGGAGGCGGAGGAGGTTAGGGATGCTTCCTGCTGCAACTGAAATACCATAGCCTTTATATGGTGTCTAAATAATGTAGATGCTGAGGTCTCTGCAAAAAGAAGATTCAGTTTTGACTTGCTACTTTTCAACTAGTCTTTCTCCGTCCATGTATTTAGTATAATCGTATTGTGAAAGGTGGGATTAGGTGGCTTCACGTAACTTTAAAGGCTCTTGAATATGTTTGAAGTGGGCTTTATTGCATAAGCAAATAGTTGTTTGAATGGGTCAACGACGGATGGTTGACAGATTAAAGGAAAAACCTAAATCAAGGGTCTCAGTAAGGTGTTGAACCACCACATGCTGCCAGAACAGCTTCAGTGCTCCTTTGCCTTGATTCTCCAAGTGTCTGGGACCCTTCTTCTATAAATATAGTCCCTCATTTGGGGTTTTGATAATAGTGGTGGAGAGTGCCGTCTAACTTGTCATTCCAAAATCTGTTATAGGTGTTCAGTTGGGTTGAGATCTGGTTATCTAAACCACTGACTGGAGATGTGCTTAAACTTTTCACTCATCTGTTTGATGACAATTTGCCCTCTTTTTCTGTTCGTCCTACCCCTTTTCATTTCCAGGTGGCCGATCCCGTTTTCGTGGTAACTCTAATTCTAATAATCCCAACTTGATGTACCAGGACGAGTGTGATAGACGGATGCGTTCTGTGGGTGGTGGCAGCAGCTCCAAAGACAACCGAGGCAGCAGTAACTATAGCCGCGACAGCCGCGACAGCCGTGGAGGAAACAGCCGGGACGGTGACCGTTCCTCCTCATCCTCTTCCTCTTCTTACAGAGATCGCAGCAGCAGGGATGGAGGACGCAGCTACAGCTCCAGCTCCAACTCGTACGACCAGTATCAGAATAACAACAGCAGCAGCAGCCAGTACAGCACCTCCAGGAGCAGCTCTGGGTCCGGGGGCAGTGGGGCGGGACAAGCTCCACCCCCGTCATCAGGCCCGCAGCCTCTAATGGCCCAGCAGTTCAATCCTCCCCAGCCCATGATGGGCCTGATGGGGCATTCGCCATTCCAGTTTGCTGCTCCACCACCACCTTCTCTATCAGGCAGAAAATAATTAGGTCTGTGCATCACTGTCTCACGGCACAATACACACTTCACAGAATGAGTCAGAAATGTGTTGATTTTGCAACTGATTCCTGATTTCAACATTCCAGTTATTAACTTGCTTGGGTTGCAACACATCAGCGCACTGTGCTTTACAGATTTTTTTTTTTAAACATTTAGACAGGTTCTCAGTTTGTTTATGAAGTGGTCAACCTCCTGTACTTTTGACTATCTTTAAAGTCAAATTAATCAGCAGTTATTTAGTTTGACGGAAGCGCGCCTGTGTCATTTTTGTTACAATTGTCTTGGAGAAAACAAACCTTTTTGTACAAACACGCTTTTGTATTGTGAGCCTCTTTATGTAAGCTACTACAGAGGATTTCTAGAGTATCAGGTTTTCCCTTTAGGTGTATCCGAGGTAGGTGCTAATGTTAATTCTTGTATGTAAGCCTGTTTGTGTTGAGCTATGTCTTTATTTTTGTGTTTGAAACTTTGTTATCAAGAGACCCTGATGTATCTTGAGCAAAATAAGAGTTAACATGGAGTTTTTTCCTGTTTGGACATTTTCTATGAGCTTTAGCTTAATTTCATTATGTAGATATTATTTTAGGCCTTAGACTTGTGTATTGATGGCAAGTCACTTGCATGTAAATGAGCTTTTCCTTCTGATTTCTAAGTTTGTATGAACTAACAAGTCTCCTTAGACCCACCGTAGGCCAAGTTATTTAGTTGATCACCAGTATGGTCCAGTCTCTGCAGCAGTGAGGACTGAGATTTCCTAGCTAACAGTAAGTCCCTTTTTACAGTTTGATTTTCATGTTTAATAAAGCTCTTCAATGTATACTTGTCTTCTTTTAACCCTTGATACTGTGATAACAGAGGTTGGACTTGGTGAGAGCATCAACCTATATTTTCACTACAAATTAACATTCCTTAAGATCACCAAGAAAAAAAACTTTATTACCCATTTGGAATTTTTCACCAGTGTTATGCTCTTGCATACTACACAAGTCAAATGTACATAACAGAACCGCCATCACTGGCATTTACAAAGCAGTCTTACTGGAAATTAGTGCGGTGGAATGTGATTGAGCCTGTGGAGGAGGAAGTGTTCATCGTAGCTGACATGCATTGCAGGTTGTAGAAAGAAGTTGAACATGTTTGAGACAGACGCTGTGCTTGGAGCACGAGTGCAGCTCAGTTTGCATATAGTCAAGTTTTTGATATTCAGTTTTACCCAATAACTGGTTACATAGTAACTTAAATATCAAGCTAAAGAATTTTGTCAAAATGTAACTTATACGATGTTAAAGATGATATGAATATTAAGAAGATGTAACTGACCTATATCCTGGATTTACATGTAACGGATGAGAAAACAAATCCATTCAAAAGCACTAAACTTTAAATAATGTTTGAACTGCAAAATAGGCACATATGGCAGAAAATACACAGCTCTGATGTTACAGTAAATGTTGTTCTTTACACAAGATGGGAGGGAAAGACAGGAAAACAGTACTATCAAAACAATCATTCTCTGTGCAATCAAAAAGGTACACTCAGTCATCATTAAAGAAGCACTAACAAAATAAACCACAAATAGTTGATTAGGTATAGCCTTGTTTTGCAAACTAAGATTAACTGTCTATGTAATGCTGGATTGTGCTGGATTTTGCAAGCATTTTGTCCCATGTACACAGAGCATGCTGAGGTGAAGGTAAACAACTGATATGAACCGACTTCCCTAAGTGGAAAAAAATAAGCACACCAAATGAGCAAATATGCACACATTTGTCGTAGTTTCTTCCTTAGTAGCACTGTCTGTTAAAAATTAGATGACAAAACTACAACAACTTTGGGGAAGCAGTTGCAGCTTTGTGTTAATGCAGCCACATATAGCAGACTACACCTAGACACACGACTCATTTAGAGCAAAGCATACACACATTACACTGACTGAGCATGAATGTAATCTAAGGAAAACAATACCAATCAATCAAGAAAGTACAACGTGATCGCAAAGGAAAACGGGTTTATGCAGAGTGTTGAGCTGGAGAGTTGGTAGAAAGGAGGCAGAAAGTCTGTCAGGTTGTGGTTGTGTTTAAATGCTATAGGTCCCCCCACTTCTCCGGAGGAGGAAACTGTTCTAGACTGCCGCTCTCACTGTGCTCCTCCTCTCCCATAGTGAAGGTTAATGTGTACTGCAGCTGCACTTTCTCCTGAAGAACACAGGACAGGACAGGTGGACAGAGAAATTGTTAAACTTCTAGATGTAACAACAGTCTACTTATCAGTGAGGTAAACCCAGAAATGTTGAGCACCCCCAAGTTTTACGTTAAAAATACACAGTTATGGATCCCCAGCATTTAGAAACTGCTGAATGCTGACTTTTATATGTTGGCTAATTTTGCACAATTAGCTAATAACTTAAAATAAGTAGCATAGTTACTTAAATGGTCGACATTTCAAAATCTACTTGGCTGATATGCACAATATTGGAGTGCTTATAATCAGGAGCATACGTCCTCATTCATCATCTGATTGAAATTCAAGATACAGCTGGGATAAGTTCAGCATTACAGTCTATGTGACTTCTGCAGTTCACCTGACCAGTGGCAGTACAAAGATTAAAGAAATACTTTGTCTTTCTCCAGTTGTTTTTAAATTCAGCTCGACAGCAATTTGATTTTGGGAGTATTTCCTTTCTTGCTTCATCAGTTACTAGGAGTAAGGTACGTGTCATACGGGCAGCTGCTGCTCAGGTGGTAGAGTGGGTTGTCCACTGATCGTAAGGTTGGCGGTTCGATCCCCGGCTCCTTCGCATGCCGAAGTGTCTTTGGGCAAGACACTGAACCCCAAGTTGCTCCCAATGGCAGACAGGCACCTTGCATGGAAGTCTGTCACCATTGGTGTGTGAATGGGTGAATGAGAAACACATTGTAAAGCGCTTTGAGTACCACTAAGGTAGAAAGGCGCTATACAAGTGCAGACCATTTAACATTTAATACTGCAGTTGAAGTGGAATAACATACAAAGTGGTTTTGTCAAGTGTCTGTTTTAATAACTTCATGAACCTCCCCGATCAAACAATTTAAGTCAGCAGAAGGTGATTGTCATACAGTTTAGCCATAACAGGCAGCTCAATGGTTTCTTTTAAAGTGGACCCGCTGTGTCCAGACCACTGATGGATATAAAAGATGAACACAGCCTCCGGGTCTAAAACTAAAAGTACTTTAAACCTGCATTCTTTCTGACAGCCAACAGAGAGCAGTTCCTCTGGTTGCAAGTATAAAAGACTTTGCCAATATGACCCTACTTCTCCCTTGATCTTGAAACATTTTCCTAATGAGTTTATGGTCTTAATTGCTAGTTTCAAGACTTTTTGTAAATACTGCTCCCATTTAGAGTAAAATAGACAAAGCAGGAT
Source organism: Chromis chromis (assembly GCA_900302755.1). NCBI lineage: Eukaryota > Metazoa > Chordata > Actinopteri > Pomacentridae > Chromis > Chromis chromis. Next base: position 16,686 of record OMNN01005911.1, read on the forward strand.
ACGTTGTAGGGCAGGGCGACCTTGTGACAGGCCGCTACCATATCAGCATGCATAGTGTCCTTGGGTTTTTCAGTCAGATCCACCACTTGCTCATTATGTCCAATTTCAAAAGATCAGGATGGCAAAGACCAAATTCTGAACTCAAGTCTTCAAAACAGTAGTTCACAAACCAGTCACGTCACAGTCACTATATCCATCTTTTACATACAGTCTATTATCTAGATACTAATAAATCTTGACCTACCTTGTCTGGGTTTGCTAGCAGCAGAATCTGTGTGACAGCAGCAGGAGGAAGGATGGGGTTGAAAGCTGGGAGCTCTGTCCCTGATGGGGGCTGCAGCTTCACGGCCATAGACTACAGATGATAAATGAAAACAACAATCTTTGTTTACTGGGACAGTCAATCACCTGCAGTAGATTTCATTTACTCTTATCTGATGGAGCACAAAGGCCTCCAACTATATCGATGCTGACCTTTGGAGCAGTAGTCTGGAAGTTTATGTTGGTGACGGGGACAGGGGCTGAGGACAGCATGGAGATGATCACCACCAGCACATCGGGTCGACACGGAGGCGAGTCTCGAGCAAAGTGAAAGAGAACCCGCAGACTGTGTCCGTCAAACACAGTCACAGGTAACAAACTACCTGGAAGAGGAAAGGACAGACAGATGGAAAAGGAGGAGGAGAGTATTTGATAAGTCTGTCCATTGTGTAGTTACCACACTCAAACGTATCACAACGGTAGTAAACAAATACTTGTAAAGACAAAAATCGAGAAATATCTCAGCATATGTAGCATCTGGGACAACCGGAAGCTTTATATATGATACGTCTCATTTTTTGAGCACAGAAGAAGACTTTTGAACATAAACACTAGCTATAATGCTAGAGCTGCAACAGTTACTAAATTATATCACTATATAATATAAACATTGGCCATAAAAAAGTCTGTGATGCATAACTGTCTCCATGCATTTTTGCTTGTTCGTTTCCTTCTGTATTTTTGATCAACCTGTACATCTGCACTTCCAGATTGGCAGAAGTAAGATGCTATGAAGTGATCTCACTTTACTTACTGGGCTTAATGGATTCTAGCGGTACAAAAACATCAGTCAGGGTAACTTCTGCAGGAGGAGTCTCTGTGTGAGCAGGAGACATATCCAGCAGTGTAGCTCCAGGGCTGGGCTGAGAGTTGGGGGGAGGTGCAGGATGTTCATGGGCAAAAGCTGGGATGGGGTTTGGGGTAACGTTGGCTCCGGACATGCTCTGGAGATCTCTCAGAGTTGGTTTAGACTGTTGCTTGTCCCTTAAAGCAGAAAAATGAGAAACTTATCTTTGTGTTCTTGTGTATTTTTTCTTTACCTGACACTCTGTTCTACCTTTACAGTCCAAATGGAGAAGAACCTGAGATGATTTTCATGTATGCACTGTTAACAATACTGAAAAGATACGTCGTCACCTTTTTTGAGCGGTTAAAATATGTTGTAAAGAAATGGCAGTTTAAAAAAATCTGATTTTCATAAACTCCAGTCTTAGTCATTATTCGATTCCTTCACAAACAACTGAAAAAAATGCTCAAATCAGCAGTGTTGGTGTATTTAAACATTCTAAAAGTTGTTGCTGGGGTCTTTTTAAACACAAGCCAGAACGACAATGGGAGGGGTCATAATATAAATCATTTACGTCCTGATCAGTGAGGAGTGCAGAGGCTTTGCTTTAGAAATCCTTTACTGACGGTGGCTGATACCATGCTAACCTACTTTATTCACATGTATTCCAAAGCACACCAAGCAGATACTAAAACTTGCAGTATTACTTCAACCTTGAGGCTATTTTCTATACATTTAGCAGTAATGTGACTGTGCTTAAATTCAGTTAAATACCATTTGACCTGAAGGCCCTCTGGAGGTAGAGACTGCTGCAGTAGTGTCTTTCCCAGCAGGTCCAGCTCGTCCAAAGCAGAGTTCCCAGGGGTGGATCCAGACGACAGGGGTTGAGAGAGGGAAGGCGGGTCTGGGCTCAGGAGGAGACTGGGTGCTGCTGGGATGTCTGCATCTATGCTGTCAGAGGACTGGAGGGAGAGAGAGAGAGAGTGTGTGTGAAAAAAGTTAAATTTCAGAGAGGTTGAATGTGTTTGGCAAAAGTTAGTCACACAAATTCATTGGACCTTCACAGTCATACTACTAAATTCACTCACCTGGAAGGAATCCCATGCTGTAGAGTCCTCAGGCTGTGAGGGAGGGTTGGAGGTGTGTGTTCCTTCACTTAAACCTGTGTGATGAGCAAAGACTAGTATTATTTCAGAATAAAACAATTAAAATAACTGTCCAGCATACAGTTTTTCTAACATTCATCTGTAGCAACTCTTGGCAAAGGTGCAGTGGGTGGAATTTAGTGGCATCTAGTGATGAGGCTGCAGACTGCAACCAACTGAAAACCCCTCGCCTCATCCTCCCTTTCCAGTAGTGTAGGACAGGGCTGCCCAATCCTGGTCCTCGAGGGCCACTATCCAGCATGTTTTAGATGTTTCCCTCTTCCAACACACCTGATTCAAATTATCAGCTCATCATTAAGCTCTGCAGAAGTCTGATAACAATCCTAATCATTTGAATCAGGTGTGTTGGAAGAGGGAAACATCTAAAACATGCAGGATAGTAGACTTTGAGGACCAGGATTGGGCAGCCCTGGTGTAGGAGAACCTACGGTGGCCACGAAAAACGCAAAGGCTCTAGAGCCAGTGTTTGGTTTGTCCATTCTGGGCTACGGTAGATAGACCGTGGTACAACATGGCAGACTCCATGGAAAAAGGACCCCTGAGTTCTGTAGATATAAAGGGCTCATTCTAAGCTAACAAAAAACAACAACCATTCAAGGTGATTATTTACTAATGAAAACATAATTTGATGCCTCTAAATCCTAAACACTGGACCTTTAATTTAACTAACTGATAAAAAACAAAGTGTTTGACATTCTGTTACCAAGTGACATGAGCTCGTCGTCAAGGAGACTGATCCCCATCTCCTGTGAGGGGGCGTTAAGGCTGTCTGTCGGAGTGGGAAACTCTGGGAAGGAGGGAGGTGACTGAGGTGAAGTGTCCAAACCTGAGAGATCTAGCAGTGCTGTCCCTCCTTCTGGCAGAAATAGATTCAAGACAGTTTATTTCAAACGACTTACAACAGAGATTATTTCAGCCTTAACCAATTCTGGAGACAGCTCAGTCTAAAGCCAATCTACTAAAGCACTGTACGGGTTTCTCTGAGATCAATGCTTCACCCACCAGTTTGTTTCTGTGCGGTTGACGTGCTGTTTCCGTTTACGATCTCCCCCTTCACCTGCTGCTTGTACAGGTTGATGACGTGAGTCAGGCTGTCGTTGGCCTGCAGGATCTCCGCTGTGGAAACACATAAGACAATTCTTATTGCCGACATCCTTGAGAACAGACACTCTGTTACAAAGACTGTTCAAAAACTGGAAGACTGGAGTGCAAAAAATCTACTGGTTGTATGGACCATCTTATGGGCTTATTTGAAAGGAATATTAGAGAAAGGTTCACTTTTTGAAGCTCTGTGGGACTGAAAGGACAAACATAAGTCAACTGTAATGATCAAGTGTAGTTTATTATCTGTAGTTATGTATGTATGTATCTTTTTCATGTTTTACAATATATTGCAAATAGTTCCACAAATGGTACATGTCACTTATAAAAATGCACTGAAAATTAAGGTTGAAAAGGGCGGTATTGGTAATCAAGGACTTCAACACGACAAAGATGTGACAATATAATGATGTCTTATTTGTTTTTATTAAAAGCTGCCGATCAGATCCATATGAGGTACTGGTGATGGAGGTATGAAGTTTCTACTATGGTTGGGTAATCACCTTCACATCGTCATCACTACTGGTCCCCAACAAAAAATCTGATTGCCTCCTTGAGGACAATGGGTGTGCAATGTGGGTGGCAGTGGTGCAAACCTGTATTCTGATTCATTTTATCCAACAACATAGTGATTGTAGGAGCTATTTAGTAGTCTGTAGGTTTTTCTAATATCTGTTCATTTGTTTTTGTTTGGATTACTTGATGATATTTTCTTTGTTAGTTATTTATGTAGATTTATTATTTGCTTATTTATCATATTTAGTTTGGGCTAATTAGTAGTTTATTTTGTGGGTTTATCTAATAAGGCAATTTGGGTAATACCATGGGCACCTGAAGTTTATTTAGGTAGTACTCACAGGACCAGCATGCACCTGGGTGGGCATATGGTTTCTTACCAGAGCAAGAGAGGCAACAGGAGACGTGGCACCTTTGTTCTTTTGTTTGCTTGCTTTCTTGGTAATAAATGAAATAGGAACAAACGCAATAATTTTGTATGGACAATGACTCTTTTGCCTGCGTAAACCACGTACCCATGGTGCATCAGTGGCCTTTTGATTATGGTTTAAGTTAAGTTTATTTTTTAGACAAATAGCCACTACAGTGATCATAAAATGTTTTTCTGCTGCAGCAGTTTGAGTGAGAGATAGAGGGCAGGGACGGGCTGCCAGTATATTGCAACTCACCAGAGACAGATACACCTACTGCCAATTTAGAAGCATCAATTACCTTCCATGCATGTCTTTAGATTGTGGTAGACAACCGGAGCAGAAAACCCACACAGCACAGGGACAACATGCAAATATAAAATAAATCCACACATAAAGCCTAAGTCTACCAGCAGGTTCAAACCCTGAACCTTCTTACTGTGAGGCAACAGTACTAACTACTGCACCACCCAAGACAGAATGTATGGCTCCCTTATTAGTTCAGCTTCATACATCATCTATGACAAGAAATGTTTAATATATATATATCAAATTAACTGCATTTACTTAAAGTACATACACAAGTAAATTTCAGGGTTTTAGTAGAGCTGCACATCAGCCTGGCTGAAATAGAGGCCGTATGTAAGGAGAGTAAAGTAGAGAAAAGAGCAGAAAATAACATGAAACATGAGCAAAAACTTGTCAACTGTCAATTTGCATTCATGCCCTCAATCATTGAGAGCAGGTCTGATTGCCAATCTGCAGTTTCTTCCAAGTATCATGCTCAACTGATCATGTTTAATAATATCCGTCTTCAGAGTCCAAGTTACTCCAGCACGGCGACATAATGTAGAAAATAATAAAAATGAACAAAAGTATTGCTCACCCAGAGCTTCATCATTGTCCTCTGTATCGCTTGCCAGTCTGAACAGTGTCGGCCTCATTTTCTCACAGCGCTGGTACAGGTCCTGACCACAGAGCACAAACACTACAGTAAACGCCTGCGATCAAGTTTCTGATTTACACCTCAGGCTACAGGTGCGTACACACAACTGAATTGACTCCTTCTGAATAGAAGCGTCTGCCTTTGACCTCACCTGTATCAGTTCAGCGTTGCTCTGATTGGTGGTGGTGCTGTCATAGTCCTGCAGAAGCTGAGTCAGCAGAGAGACACTCTCCTTCACCTCTTGGATGGCATTCACCCGTTTCGACACCTTCTCCGCTCGCTTCTGATCCTGCAACCGACAAGACATTCAGAGCAAATATTTCACAAACTGCATACCTGGCTTTGACCACAACAGAAACACAATAGGATAGCCAAAAGCATGAATGCAAAAGCACAGCAAGTTCAGGAAGAGGCCACTCTGAATCTGAATCACTCAAAAACACACACTAAAAACCTTGTAGGGCATCCAACCAATTTGCTCACTCAGTATGAGGAATGGGTGTAGTGTTTTACTTCTTTTCTTAAAAATCATATATATACACATGGTGGTGGTGCAGGTAAAGTATAACACATATATGTGACTAGTAAAAGGCGTATGAAGGAGGAGATAGGGTTACCTCTTGGACCATTTCTTTGATGAGTTTGTTTGCGGCTTTTAAGTCCTCAGGGTGCGAGCTATTCAACAGGCGAGACAGCATCTGACAAAGCAGACAAGCCACAGGGTGAAAAATGAGTGAATAGGTTTTATAACTCCCACAGGCGAGAGAAGCACAATAATGGCCAAAACAATAGTGTCCGTGAAGATTCTCAGTCAACCAGGTCATGGTTATCCTTGTAGTTTCAATCATAGCATCTGGACTTGGTTGAGTTAGCTCGAAGACGTTTTACCTCTCATCCAATCAGTTCTTCTTTTTTTTTTTTAAGATTTATTTTTGGCCTTTTATGCCTTTATTAGATAGGACAGTGGATAGAGTCAGAAACGGGAGAGAATGGGGAAGGACATGCGGTAAACGCCCGAGGTCGGAATCGAACCCGGGACAGCCGCTACGCCTTAGCACTTGGGTCACGCAACGTAACCGTTAGGCTATTGGGGCGCCCATCCAATCAGTTCTAAACTGACTGGTTGGAAAAACCTTCATTGAACAGAGGGGGAGGCTTGAGACATCACCTCTCACCCGTGTACAATGCAGTGTTACATTCTTTACCCAGGAAGAACAGAAACCTTTCAAACCTGGCCACAAAGGGCCCTAACGAACCCCATTATGAAAGGGAATGACCTAACGACTCACATAATGAGGGAGGGGCAACACTCACCCAGCAGACTGGAGTTTCAATAGTGTTAATGAAGAGTATAAAATCTGGAACTCCCAACCAGTCAGTTTAGAACTGATGAAGCCTCTTGGATGAGAGGTGGAACGTCTTCTACAAACTCAAGCAAGTCCAGATGCTACGATTGAAACTACGAGGATAGCCAAAACAATAGTGTGCACAGTGGACTTGAACAGGCATTTTATCACATCTTAGTTTCATATTGCTGAATATTATATTTTTTTGCACAAGTTTTTACTTTTGACTTCTCCTCGTCCTCAAAAATGGCATTCTTGGGTCTGGGTGGAGGAAGGCTCAGTAGTTTGTCAGGGGGCAGCTCTGGGTCTTGTTTAATAATACCTGATTTACAAGCACAGAACATGAACAAGAACAAATCATTAGTTTTTTTTAGCTACTTTAGCCCTTCTAACAAACGGAAAGCATTTCATTCAAGTTAATGCTAAAATTGCATACAGGCTACAACCCTTAGTGCTGTTTGAATTTCAGTCATCTGATGGCACACAGCCTCTTACCTTGTTTCTTCAGCATCTGATATGCATCTGAGATCTTGGCCTCTTCAGGTAACCCCAAGGTCCAGCTGTAGATCAACTCCAAAACCTTCTTTTTTACTGGTTCCGGCGACCGTGCACCCAGGTACTGAATGGGAAAATGAAAACAATATCCAAGAGATTCACATACAACAGATACCCAATGGAATATAACAATAAAAAACAAAGACACACATAGAGACACTCTGAAAAGTCTTACCTTTGGAGAAACCACTTTGATGAGTTCATTGAGAAAACGGAACTTGCCCACTTCACTGTGAAACCTCTTCCCACAGTTTTTCATACACGTCTCCAGGACCTTTTGATATAACAGTGCAAAATATAAAAATCTCAACAACAGTAACACTGTGATCAAAAGCCAAAACTGATTCTGTTTCAGATCTGAACTCACCAGTAAGGCCTGCATGGCCTCCCACTCTTGTGGAGACTGGATCTTGTGGGCCAGGAGCCTGGTGGCCAGCTGAGGTCTGCAACACATGTCACAAACAACAGTGAGCTTTCAGAGGAGAGCACACAGCAGGTGAATGTAAGTGACAAAATACGGTAGGAGAGTGCAGCAAGAACTGATAAAGTTAACAACTGACTTTTAACACTAGTAATATATTATGGGATTTTTGATTTCTTTCTTCTTCTGTGTTTTTTTTTTTTTTTTTTGTTAAATTAAGATTGACTGCTGAAAGGATATTTGCATTTCCCAAACAAATATGACACAGTTTTTTTAGTTGGAACATGCAGGTAGTAAACTGAATACAGGTTTTATTTTCTATCATGGTTAGCAATGATGAAGAATTTCAATCATTTGAAATTCAACAGGAAAACGTTCCACTTCTGCAGCCAGGATCTCCAGCATTAATAAACCTGTATTAGCAACAACCAGACCATAATTACGGAATGATGCACAAACAATGTCCTGGCCCTGGGGCCTGCTCTTACCCCTCCAAATCATTGTTGAGCTGGTCACAGAACGCATGGATACTACTCCAGTCGGTGTCTCTGTTCAGTGGGTTTGTGGCTCTGTCTGAAATATATAAGCAAATGGACACAACAGAGATGACAGATGTTATTTCAGCTTTACTGCCTTATAACAACATGTTGTTGTGAATACATATGCATTGAGTTTAGTTGCAGTAATGTGTTATTAAATACATTGTCCTAGTGTTGAAGGTTGCATTACAAAAAAAAAAAGTTTATCCACCACTTTATTTGGTACTCCTATCTAAAACTAATGCACTGTTTTTGGATTAATTAATATAACAAACTATTAGGACAATGCAGTACAAATTAACAAAGTTAAACAGCACCTCTAACCACACTTTCCAAAATGACTATGAAGCTTAATTAACATCTGTCTACAACCGTTTCAACAGTCATGTTACAGTATACAACAGAAGTAAGTACACCCCTATGCAATATCATTTAAATGTCTCACAATAACTGCATTATTTCTAAGTTGAACAGGAGACTATTACTTTCTATGATTAATCAAAAACAAAAGCTTTGGAGAGACTATGTTGAAAATACAGGCAACACAATAAAAACTGAATTCCCCTGTGATCACTGAAACAAAACTGAGTATACCTATGATTTCCAATTATCCCAGCTGCATGAACACGGTTATAAAATGACCTGTACGCACCACAACTTTTTCAGTTTTGAGTTCACAAGCAGTCCACTATTTTCACAATCTAGCAGACTGTGCTAGAAATTTGAATGGAAATTTGAATTTCTGTGACAGCTCAGACAGTGTGAAGAACATTGCATGAAGTCAACCTCTACGGACGGCGTAACTTTGCTAAAGAATATGAGAAGAGGCCTCATGAATAGTGGGAGCACATTCTTTGGTCAGTGGAGACCAAGATAAATACATTCAGCTCGGATGAGGTTCAACATGTTTTGTGTGAATCTTGCCAGTATTAGTACAGTGAAGTCCCGACAGTGAAGCATGCAGGTGGGTGAGATGGGGAGATAACATTTACAGATACCACCATGAATGTCTGTGGATATACCAAAAATAATGGCTGACTAGATAACTCGTAGTCAGCAGAAGCTTGCTAGAAGAGGAACATTTTAGTATGATAATGATCCAAAGCAAACTGAAAGAAGAAAAAACAGAAAACTATGACCTGACCACCAGGTGTGTCGCCTGACCGGAATCGAACAGAACATTTTTGCAATATTTTAAAGAGAAAGGCAGAGTCTGTCAAGAATAAAGGTGGACAAATGTAATATGTAAATCTCTGTAATGAAAAGCACACTGACTTGTTGCATTGAGTCCCTACTGTGGAACCTGTATTGGAATATAGTAGATATAAACTGTTTAATTCTACATAAGAGAAAATACCTCCTTCAGCTTAGAAGTAATGCAAGGTGCCACAATTTAGAATCATCTGACATATAAGTGATATTGCACAGGGGTGTACTCACTTCTGTTGTATGATGTATATATTTTCTTTTCTTACATTTTTGGTTCTGCTTAATTTTAGCTATGAGTGGCTGATAAACTACCTACTGAGTGTGTGCTGTAACTGCCTTCTAGAGACAAAACATGTAATGGTAGCATCAATATTCAGACACACAGTGATTATTCTAAATAAGGATGGTGAGTCAGAAATAACATGCATGAGCTGAGCAAGCAAGAAAGCTGAGGAAGGCCTCCAGGCTTGCTGAGTGACTTCATGATTCTAAATGTATTAGGAGTGTGCCACATAACCCAGCATGTCACTGTGCAGGCAAATACACAGGGCAGGCTAAGACACTGTAACGTTAGCTAGCTAACTATGTCAGAGTCTCCATCTTTCTAACGAGGTCACCGCTTTTCCAAAATCAGAATCTAACCTATGGGACTAAAAAATGGTGCCCTCGTCATGCTGTCGCCACTGCCAAGCTGAGCTACCGAGCCGTAAAGCTAAAGCTCCGCTCGGCTGTGTGTTGACAGCTGGCAGGCACAGCTCCGGAGCTATAGGTTAGCATCCTGGATGTGACGGCGGGGTCCCCTCTACCGGGGCACGGGCAGCGGTGTGCAGCTGTCAGCTCGTCTACAACAGGCTCCACAAGATAATTCGTCAGTGTCCGGGTCTGCAGACGGCGCTGACCCGGTGAAATAAGTTGAAAACACTCACTGATACGAGACTCCAAACTCTCCGCATCGGGCGGCGCAGCCATCACTGCGAGATTTATGTGGAGCTTCAGTCTCGCGAGAGTAGCACAGACACGTAGAAAGGCGGAAGAGACGCAGAACTACAAAACTTAGAAGGAATGCACAGGACAAAAATGTCGTCGTCGAAATACTGCTATAAAATATTGAATTTTTCTCTCTCCCACTTTTAATGGCTTTAGTGTCTATAATTACCATTAATCCTGATGATACTACCAAATATTAAGATATAAAACCCTTTATATGCCCCTTTTTATATGATGTCACTGATGTTTTTTATGATAAGCAATAAAAGATAATTTATTTTCCATAAGTGCTAATAGGATTTATTAAGGATGATATCTTAAAAAATAATAATAATGCCTTCGGGATGAATAAAGTCGACTTTATCAAACTTATCTTATCACAATCTGGGATATGTCAGTGATTAGCACCAATATTTATTTTGACGATGACTTATATATACTGTACTTACATGTGTTATTACTGCTTCAGACATGAAAAAGCAAAAATACAAGATCACTTTGAAAATGCACAGATAG
>OMNN01005926.1:5024-20126 GCA_900302755.1 Chromis chromis
ACTCTGAACTCTAGTTTCCCTGCATAATTTGCCAGAATAAATGAGCTTGAATTATGTTGACTTTGGTTTATGAAACTGGAATAGCCTTGCACTAAGTCAGACTAATTAAAATAAGCCTGATTTATTTTTCTTAATTTAAAAGGGAAAAACTAAATCTAAATATGTAACTTTAATACATGGAGATGAGTTTCTAGGGGGGTTTAATCAATGACCAGAGAGGGACTTTAATACCAACAAAAGTATCATCCATCTTTACTATTTCCTCTTTGACCCTGTGAGATATTTACTTCTGTAACAGCAGATAAAATCTCCTCCAAACACTGAAGTGACTTTGTGCAGCTGGACGCACATAAACTACAGCCACTCAGGAATATTATTTCACAGTATGACAAATGAAGGGGTCATCTCATTTAAATGATACATTAGTTGAGGTAAGTCATAGTGGTGGACAAGTCCAAAGCAATTTGTTCCAGTGGTCAGAAGGTGGCAAAAAAAATGAGGCTATTAATATGATTATGTAAAAAAAACAAAAAACAAAGCTGTGGAGCAGAATGGAAAGGAAGTACTTATAAGAAAAACAGCTGCTTCCATGTATTGTTGGCTGGCACCCTTTGTATCTAATAAGGTTGAATGTACATTGAAATATATTACTGATAGTACATGCACATGACGGTAATAGCATGAAACAAGAGAAAGCTCACCCCTTTGACTTGGGTTCACTCAAAACAATCATGTTCCACGTATCTCTAGCTGAACTTTACCAGCTTTCATTCAGTGAGGAATTCTCCCTCCTTCCTCTGTGACCAATTAAAAGGTCACACATCACCTCCATCAGAGCGTCAGACCTCATGTTGAGTGTGTTCACCCAAAGGGCCTTGGGCTTGTGCTGGTACCGTCTTGCGTCCGAGGGCTTGTGTGGGGCCATTTTAGACGCCCAAGTGTTTTACAGAATACTGGCTGTGATCTGAATCGCATATTCTTTTTTTTCTTTCAGTACGTACTACAGCTGCCTTACAAAGTACATACTGTTTCATGCACTGGTAAAACTTCCTTTGTTTCAATCTGTATATTTACAATAATATTTACAAGATTAAAATAAGATAGTAGAAAATACTATCAAAAAGGGAGGTAGACTAAAGTATTTAGGCGCTGTGTGTTCAACCTCAAACATATTATTGCACTTGTTTTGTACAGGTAGGTCATCTGTGTGCTATCAGTGGCTCAACCTTGATTATAGTCGCATCATATCTGACATAACTGTGCACAGCCAGAAAAGCACGCTGACTTGCATTCTACAAAACTGACTGAGGGTCGTATGATATCCTGGTATTCTTGGCATACTGCATGTGGCGCACTGTGTATTGGTACATGGTAGTATGGATATTGGTGTGCACTCATTCTTTAACCACTGTTACATGCAGGCTTCAGTTTTTAGAGGTTATTGCCTGCTTTCATTTTTTACTTTTTTTTACTTTACCATAGTTTCATGATACAGTTATGGGTGCAGATTGCTTTACTTTGCAACAAATAATAAAGGCATACATATACAGTATATATATATATATATATACACATAAAGGTAGAATACAAAATAACTCTTTGCACTGTCCTGTTTTGGAAAATGGTTGGTAGTAATGTGCAGAATATAAAAAGAAAATCACCTTATGATACTCACCTTGCATGGACGGTCGCTCCTGTTTTCTGATATGGTATTTCCCCACTGTACCAAGTCTAAAAACGTTTTTTATATATGCAATTTGCTACCTTGTTTTAGTTTTGAGGTCCCTTTAACACAGTGTGAGAGTAACTTTAGGTATGATTTTCTCAATATAATGTCTTCATGTAATGGCAAACCTCTGAAAATCGAATATCAATGTGTGCTTATTTACAGGAATCCACAGGCAAGACATTTCATTGAAAAACGAGCACATAGAAGTGAAGTACTATAATGACAATAGTATATTCTGGTACAGAAAATGGCAGGTATACAGTCATTATTGAGAATAATCAAACAGAATATATTTTACTGTTGCAAAAGCCATAATATGGGTTATTTTTTAGATGGTGCAGCTGGGTAAATTTTAGATAGATTGTCCTAAAGTGCTTTCTTTCAACAGCCAAAACACAGTCTGTAGATTGAAAAACATTTTGAAGATTGATAAAGTGCAGTTATTTCCTAGTGCAATGACCCTTTTCAGAAGAACATCTCAGGGTGTCACTCTCAATTAACATTTGTCCTCCTGATGCCAGTGACAAGTTGTCACCCAAGGGAGGGAAAAAAAAAGTTGGTAAAGGAAGAAAATGGTTCTGTCCTTACTTGCCCTCAAGGATCAAGAAATGCTACAGACTGTTTCTTTTTTTTCTTTTCTTTTCATAGCAAACATGCACTGTTTCCCTCTCCCTGTCCTCTGCCAGATAGCCCCGAGGCTGCCAGAAGGAAAGCCATTGATTATTTAGCTCACAAGATGGACTTTGTGATGTTCTGAGTGAACATATAGCATGGGAAAAGACTATCTGACTAGAAAGATACATGTTTACCTCTTGGGTGCGATCCATTAAATATGGTGCTTTGATGGTGTCAGCTCAACAGTCTCCACTCCATTCCTCCTGAAGTCAATCACAGCAGTGCAGTCACAACAGCAGGGGACATGCGTTTCAGTGCTGGAGAGCTGCAGTTGAGGGGATATTATTGCGTGATAAAATTAGAAAGCTTTACAATAATATTTAACATTTCAACATGGGGCAGGGACACAGTAGTTACTCTTGTATTTCAATACAATACAGTGGACACTTGTATTATGAGCCTCTGACAAGCACATAGAGCCGCACTGCATTGCTGCCTTGACACTAGAAGCTAGTTATTACTCCAGAGAAAGTATATATTTTTGAAGCTTTTTCTGCTCTCAGCCATTACACAAGGAAGACTAATTGATCCCTGCAGATGGCAGACAAAGCAATAGGTCATAAAGCCCAGCCACTTTGCTTTCTCACAAGTTGCTATCACTTTCCTCCCAAAGTGCCATCAGCAACAGCTAGGGAAAGGAAGAAAACAAAAAAAAAAGCTAGGGACATAATTTGAGGCAATACATCTTGGAAGACGGCTACTTTTGTCATCTTAAGTGGACAAAAGAAGAGCGAGAAAACATGTGAAAATGCAGGGTGAAGAATAAGATGCTGCTCATGAAAACAGTTAATCACTTTAAAAAGATGATATGCAGCTTCGGGAAAAAAAAGTGACTATCTTATGCCACGATTGTCTAAAACGAGCCTGTGATTAATTGTCTTGTAAATCATACATAAAATATAGTGTTAAAGATCACAATTTACTCTGTTTTGTAACAAATAGGTTCACGACAAACCCGAGTGCATTTGCTGTGTGGAGTCATATGAGGGAAAAAGGAGGCAATTTGTTTAATTAGTACTTTCCACACTCGGGCAGATAAAATCAGTAGCGTGTTGGCAGACAGCTGACGTATTATCAACATTTCTTGTGAGAACTTCATTTCATACTTTTTTCACGGAGCGGCTGATAAGGGTTTGAGTTTCAAAGATGACTTAATGATGGAATGGGATGATGGGGGAAGAGAGAGAAAGAGATGGAGGGGATGGAGATTCCCTGGAGATGGAGACTCCTGGTTATCACACAGGAAAAAATGTAATCGAGATGATGAGTCGGTGTTGATGTCAAGTTTCCAACACGTTACTTTTACCTCATTGTCAGCATGTGGGAGCACGTCAATCAAAAAAACAACACCCATGTTCGGATAAACAAGTGACACGTATGTTTCTATTTCCTTAGCTTACATTGCAGTTCATTGGAGAATCCAAAAAAGCTAATTGATTTGGTTTAAAATCCACATTTTGACTATTTTCGCTCTTTCTCTCCGTTTCTCTCTCTCTACCTAACCTTGCAATGCAATTATATCTCCCATTACTGTACCTAAAAGCATCTCCATAGAAACCAGATTCCTTCCATAAAGACTTTTGGGATAATATGACTTAAGGCCAGCTATAATTGTAGGTTGTGGTCGCTAACTGCTCTGGCACAGTGTGTGATTTCTCATATGAAATTGCACCTCTGTGCGCTGTCTGAGGTAAAAAAAAAAAAAAATTGGATTTTTAACCGTAGGAAAAAGATACTACATGTTCTATGAATCTGTCGAGCGTCCATACACTCTTGTTAGAAGCACAGTTATATGAAACTGCAGCAGGAGGAAGCATATGTACTTTTACAGATTGTAGAGTTTAAACTACAACAGTTGTTTTCCTCATTCGAACATGAATCTTAATGTTGCAGTGTTTCTGTTTGATGCGTTTGCCAACACATCTGTACTATCGATTCCATAAAGTGATGATATGTCAATGCTGGGTTTATAGATTGTTACGCATCCCAAGTGACCAGAAAAATCTATTAATGCAGGTTAACATATGGTCATAAAGATTTATTTTGGGTAATGCGCTCCTTATAGAATATTCCAGCTAGTTAATGCACTACTAGAGATATTCATGAGACTGACTAACCTGCTGTTTCACTAAAGCAATATTCCATTGAACAGAGAAGCGTGTCTCCCCCAGTTTAACTTGCACTGGCTGAAAAAGGATAAAGTATGGAATTTAGTGTTTTTTTTTTTTTCATTCTTTCAAAGAACACTATCAAGACTGTGCTCTGAAAAGGCGCTTGGCTGTTGAAACGTCAACTACAATTCAGAGAAGCAGTCTCCTGTGCTGTTGAACTCAGATAATTCAGTCATTGCTTTCTACTCTCACTCCCTCCATAAGTCTCATCCTTTAGCTCTCTCACGCACTATTTCTCTCTCCACCCATCTCTCACCCCTTTGCCGTCTCCCCTCTTTCTTTCAGCGAGGCCTTGGAGGGTTCTGCAATTATGTTTGGGGCGCTCAGAAAAGGGGATCACTCCAGTGAAATAAATCGCTCCATAACAGCTGCGGTGAAATGGCGCTAATTGCCGATTGATTTGAAGCAGAGGCAGCAGATATCTGCAATGCAGAGCCGCATCTGCCACACTCTCCTCATCATTCCCCTCTCTGATTATCTATTGTTCAGGCTGTTTACTTTGTAGTGATGAGTGGTAAATGGCAGGTTAAGGAAGCTAAGGGGGCCAGACACCAAATTGGGTCCCTCTCAAAAAGACGGAGTGTAAAATTAGACATAATTAACACACCCCTCAGGCAGATTCTCCAAACCTCATGGAGATGGCAGAGATGCAAATTAGCTGTAAAGATACACACTTTATATACAAAAACAGTGATTAAGCTGCCTTTGGTGTGCAGGGGCTACAGCCTGTCTTGATTGAGAGCAAATCAACCACTGAACAACTCGTTTTAATTCCCAGGACTCTGGATGTTTTGTTGCATTAAGCACCATGCCAACAGAGAAGAAAGAAAACACCACTAAGTTGAAAGCTTTTCCTTTGTAATCACAGAATGAAAGGCATTGCTCCCTTTACTTTCTGTTCTTTCTTTTTTGAGTTATTGTTGTGAATAAATTTAGCCTGCAGTCCGTTTAGGTGTTGAATATGCTTTCACAAACTTTGCTGCAGTGCTATAGTAAGGAACTGATTTGACTTGATATGACAAGTGATGCATTCTTGCAGGTCTGTCCCTAAAACAAACAGTGTCTCACATACACTGTGTATAAGCCAGTTAAATTAATAGTGTGCTGCTCACTGGAAACTTCAGGCTCAGTGGGTGTCACTGTGTGGTAGTGCAGCTGTTAGTTTACTCTTTCACTCAAGAAATATGGCTGTCAGAGAGCTGATTTAAGCACTTTCTCCTCGACTATATTTGACAACATGGGTGCCCATTCTGTCGCATATATGGCACAGCCTACGTTTGAGTCCTACTTGCCAAATATAGAGAAGCTACTAAGTGTTATCCATTACTTAACTGTTCTAACACCTTCTGTCCCCATATGCATGTTGTAATTGGAAACACAGTCTAATTTGGGGAGGAGAAAATAGCCTTACGTAAGAAATTCAAAAGGCGATTAAAAAAGACGTGAGATGCAGTTAATGCAGAAAGCCATACACTGTAAAATTAAAAAAAAAAATAATAATCTAAAACTGGCCAGAAATTTTTAATTAAATGTAGAAATACTGTAATGTAAATGGTAAAAATGTGAAAGTAATCTGCAAAAATACATATTTTGGAGGTGGACATTGTTTCTGATTATTTACTAGAATTTTTTGCTGTTTTTATTTTTCTTTACATGTAAATTAATACCCGTTTCTGTGGTTTTAGTAGTTATTATCAGTAATTTAACAAAACAGAACTTTAGTTAAAAAAAAAAAAAAAAAAAAGTTTAAATCAGCTTTCAGTCCTTAATACATAAATTATTTTTCATATATCAGCAAATATCTTAAGGGGCAGTGGTGGCCTAGTGGTTTGTGAAGCAAACTTGTAA
Source organism: Chromis chromis (assembly GCA_900302755.1). Classification (NCBI taxonomy): domain Eukaryota; kingdom Metazoa; phylum Chordata; class Actinopteri; family Pomacentridae; genus Chromis; species Chromis chromis. Next base: position 11,448 of record OMNN01005926.1, read on the forward strand.
CTGGTTGGTCGCTGGTTTGAGCCCCCGGACTGGCAAGAGGTTGAAGTGGGAAAGTGAGAGTGACCGCTTGTCCCAGGCACCACCACTGTGGGCCCCTGAGCAAGACCTGACTGCTCCCCAGGCGCTGCACTGCGGCAGCCCACTGCTCCTAGTATGTATAGTTAAGGTTAACTTTGAATAGGATGGGTCAAAATGCAGAGAAGAATTTCCCCAAGGGGATCAATAATGGTTAGATTATTATTATTATCCGTAAAAATCTTTCAATTTGCTGATTTAATAACAGTTACAATTGTGTATTTCTACAGTACAAGTAAAAATTTTTGTGGTGTAGGTGCTGAGACACTGATGTCCCTAAAACTGTTCTTTTTTCAAGCTATTTTCTAAAATAGTCACAGTAATTTATACCTCATACTTGGTCCTACAACATTTATATACTAACTGTATCCACATTTCAATCACATGAAAAGAACACATCAATGTTTGATGTAAATTTTCTGCTCTTGGCCTGCTGATAAATGGTATTTTTCCAGCGCAAATGAGTCCTATTTTGTGTTGGTTGACTAACAGATCAATACTTTGCTTTATCAAGCTTCAACTAAATTCCGTACAATGTTTGCTCATAAAGATTATATTGTTGTTGGTGAAAAATATGCACTAAATACTGTATATTTCAAAGATGTAAAAAGCTTTGCAGAAATAAATCAATGCTCAATGTAAAAGTGAAGTTTAATCAGTGTGGACGTGGTCTCATAGCTGTTATTCATTATGCATCCATTTACAATGAGACTGCAAAAAATTCAAGTCAACACAATTTACTGTCTCATGTGAAACTGAGTGTGGAGAAAAAGCTAAATATAAGCGAGAGGAAAATAATATGGGTTCAGCCCGAGAAAGAGTGTAAGGAGGAGAAAACAGAATCAAAACATTTTTCTTGGTCATTTATAGAACGCACAAATTGATTTGTCATTTCAAACTTATGAGCTGAAGAAAGACAAAGTAGCACGACCAGTAACTACTGATGCTACGCACAATATTTCCCTACTTGACATTAAATAGATTAAATCTTAAGCTTAACAATGAGGTGAGGAAATGCTTGTAAATAGATTCAGTTCATCTCAAGTTGATTGGCAAATGCTAAGGCTCAAAGTGTTGATTATACATTACCATTTTTGTATTGAAATTCCATCATAAAAATGTATTTTATTAAGTGAGCTCATAATAGAGTGCATTGTGGATGGTGGCCCCCCGCTGAACAGATTGTCTTTTCACAGCAGGTGGACTGCCATTTGCTACAAACTCTTGGAGTTGACATCATTACACCTCAATTTTGTGATTCATGTTTGTTCGTAGGCGGTGAGATATCTTATTTCCAGAGAATTGGATACTGTTTCCCCAAAAGGTTTTTTAGTGATCTTTTTATGATTCGTATTATCATCAACATTTAATGTGTAATGTTGTCTGTGGCACAACTTAGGCAGAAAGGGATTTCTTCACTGCTGTTTTTTTGTCCTGTTTTGAGCAAAGAAGTTTATCTGAGAAGAAAAAGCAGAGCAACAAAGCTGCTCTGCAAAAACTGTGTGTTGGCGCTTGTCACTTTGACAGACTGTAGGTATACATCCCACACCGGATACAAAAATAGCATAATTCCTGCAATCCAGGTAGACAATTAGGTGAAATTATCACACTTATAATAAGTGATTGTATTGTGTGATGTTGTGGGCATGTGTGCACCTTTAGGTGGAAAATAAAGAAACAGAAATAAACCTTTTTTAAAACCACACTCCCTAATGGAATCTACAAAGACTAAAGGCTTCATTGTGTTCAGTAATGAAAAATAAGATGAATACATTTTACTTGTCCAATTTCATTGCTCAGCCTTTTTTAATTACCATCACTTTTTGAATTAAACTAAAATTAACAATTGCTTGGACCAGGCATGTGGGTATTTTTACATTTAGACAGAGCAAGGCTAGCAGTTTCCGCCCGCTTACAGTGTTTGTGCTAAGCTAATTATCCTCAATTGGCCACAATGTCATATTTATTTACCAAAATACTATCTATTCCCTGAAGTTCAGACTGTGCAATTAATCCACAAGCATATTTCAATGCTATAAGGACTCATAAGGATCTGTGTGGTGTTTTTTTCTCTTGCTAGTTGCCTGGCAACATCGCAGTAACAACACATTAACACATGTTAGACCGCAGGTAGTCTTTTACTGTGCAGTTTTGGTATGGATAAATAAACATACAACCTGTTAATATGTAATTTAGTGCAAGTAGTGTTTTATTTAGCTTTTGACAGAATGAGGATATGTGTTAACCCCTGCTTTCACTGTTTATGCTCAGCTAACAGACATATTAGTGGTGTTGATCATCTCATCTGCTTCTGAGCAATAAAGCAAATCAACACAATTCCCCAAATCTTAAACTATTTCCTTGAAATAATAAAAAAAAAACAGGATTTAAATAAAACATATGAAGAAAAACAATGCTATATATATTAGATGGACACAAGTCACCATTAAAATGGCCAATGAGTTATTTGTGTGTCAGATTTTGTGGTATCTGTTGGTAACTAAGCATGTGGGAGAACCTAGTGTGGCTGCCACTTTAACATAAAGATGCAAAAGTGTTTGTTTTGTCCCTTCTGGGCTACTGTAGAAACATGGCGCGACATGTCAGGATCCCTTCCTATGTGGATGTAAATTCTTAGCTAATGAATACACAAAGATTCACACTTACTGGTGATTTACACGAATAAAAATATAATTGAGTACTATATTCCATTTTTGCTTATAGAACCATTACATTGTACTCTGCAGTCCTTGAACAATATCTGACTTAATCGAGATACAGTGAACGCTGAGTCGCAGGGATTTTCATTTTGCCACCCTGGCACAGAATGATTCATTTTTTCCTTGTTGCCAAAGCAGCCCTGGATCCAAGTTTGATCCCACACTGCTTCTCCCATTACGTAAGTGTGTCCCCACCACTGGCCAAGTCCGAGGACAGTGTGGTCAGGCAATAATAGTCCCTCATATAACCAAAGTGCTATGATGTCAACATAATCACATTGTTTGTACAGTAACCACCATTTGGAGAGCTGCACTGTAAGGCTAGTCCTTCCTTGTTTATGGGGATTTCTATGTGAGGAAAATGAATGATGGCACGCTATATCCTCCACGCTGCCAAATGTGTCCTTCTGCTTCACATTGAATAGTTTCACACGCACGCCCTCCACCTATCACCACTAATGACCTCATGGTGAATTTTCTATGTGTTCCATCTCTCACAAAATAGGCTAATTTTGGACCACCCACAAAGTGTACACACAGGAACCCGCAAAACCAAAATGTTCACCAGACGTGATGCAATGCAGCTGCAGAAACGAACGCAAGAAATGTGGGAATTCATTCACACAGTATGCCCAAGGCCCAAGCTTCACCCTTTACAATCTTGAGTCTGACACTCTTATGGCTCACGAGAGGCAGAGCCACCGAGTTGGTGCACCGCTTATGAGAAAAAGACAAACGTCCTGCGGAGAGCATTGAGATTGGAGCTCCTGTTTTCATTACTTTGGTTTATCGGCTCAATAGTCACCTCCTTTCTCCCAGTGCTAAATGTCCCCTTGCTTTGCTCTTCTCGTGCCGGCACCTGAAACAATTCATTAAAAATGAATGAGAAGAAAGCAAAACACTGAGGGCCGGGAGATGAGAGGGAGCGGTAGACAGAAAGACAGAGAGAAAAAGACTAACACCTGCAGTTGGAATACAGATAAAGATTATATGATTTTGAGTTATTCAAAATAATCTTTTTGAAACTCCACATTTAGAATTAGAACCTGTTGTGTTCATTTGCTTTGTGCATTCCTTTTTCTTTGTTCTTTTTTTCCTTATGGCTCCTTTTACATGTGCCAATCCAAGGCCAAATCTGTGTTTAGGAGAGTATATGTCCCACATTTACAGCTGAAAGCAATCCTAACTTTATCATTCCCACAGCTGTTTCTACCATTAAATGCCTGCTTTGCTTTTTTTTATGAAAAGAGAACAAATGTCAAGTACATTTTCAGAGAGGTGCAATTACAGTTTTCAAGTGACATAATTTCTCCAGTTAGTTCATAACTTCCCCTTTCTGTCAAAAGAACCTATACTTAATATTTCCACAATGAATTTTTGATGTTTATGTACCATTAAGGAATCACTGTGGGTGTTTTGAGAATTTATGGTTACATATAAGTTCTATTCCACTCTGCTGGGGTATTAAGGTTTACAAGCATTATTCCAGACAGGATGATTCATGGAAAAAAATCATGAGAAAAAAAAGGGACTTTCTCACTTTGAAGTTAGCCTTCAATGTTGTTGGCTCCTGAACTTGATGTAGCAGAAAGTGTTTACTTTTGAAATGGCCAGTTGTTGATTTTGTGTAATGCTTTCTTCCAAATGTGCTTTGTCTTGCTTCCCGCTAAGAAACCTTGAAAGAAACCACCAGAGTAGTTATTTCAGTGCCACTAGACCCCATGATGAAACATTTTCTTTGCTTTTTAACTCTGATCAAACATACGTAAATAGTTAAAGAAAACACATATGGACGGTGGTTATTTTAGTGACACTAACTCAAGCATAGCAAAACAAAATCCTCCGTCTTTACATGAATAAGCTTGCAATTTCATGTGAGCACAATGCATTTCCAGCTCTATCAGATCTGTTTTTGTTTTGTTTATCTTTCCCCATTTGCATCATTATGAGAGAGAAAAAAAATCTATAGTACAGTTTGAATAGCTCCGTAATGAGGAGGAGGAATCAATCATCCTTTCAAAGTAGGCCCGCTGCAGCAATGAGAATATAAATTCACACTCATAAATTCCACACTTTTAGGTCCCCACATCCTTCTTAATGTCTCCAGAGTTTACAGCGGCCTTGTGTGTGATACTCCACTGTATATGGCCTCGCTGATTTACGGCTGTTTTTTCCCTTCCTATTGGGAGATAATGGTAGAGATGTCCAAGTTAGTCTTCCCTGTCTGAGCTATAAAAGTGCTGTAATTGCTGTGTTAATTTTGGGCCAGGCACAAAAGGGTGTTCTGCCGATCCATCCAGCTATCAATCTACCTATCATCTCAACATTTGGTGTTTGGCGTGTGTGGACCATTATTACATATGCCACATAATTGGGCATAATTAAAAGGAAGCGCAAGTACTGTAATTAATGTCAGTTGTCAAGTGCGAAAAGGCTGGCAGAGGATAATGCTTCCCTGTGGTTTGAGAAAGACCTTTGAAATCAAGAGGCTTCTGATTGATATCACCTGACCTTTGTGCGCATAAAAATCATATTCACTGGAATCAGTTACAGATAAACACTCACCCTGCTTCTATTGTCTTTTCCTTTTGTGATCTATTGTTGCTTGTTAAAAGTAAGTAAAAATGACAGAATAAAGAAGTAGTTAAAAATGTCTTTTTTTTCAGCTGACTCTTCCCCCGTACAGTAATTTTCCAGTCAAGGCTTAGCCAATATGACAAAGCATGCCAAGGCTCTCGAGCACTGGATTTTTCCACGTGGTAAGGCAGTGTGCGTGGTGCTGAAGTAAAAGAGATTTGGGATTTCAGTTTTGGACAATACACTAATTAGCAGCCTTATCAATCAATAATCAATCAATCAATGACACAAAGTGAACTCAGTCGACATCATTCCATGTCCTGGTGTAGCTGCTTTAAACTCTAATGGGCCATTCTAATGGCGTAGAAAAGCAGCACTTTCTCTTTGAACCACAAAGTAAGAGATCTGGCCAGTAGGCATTAAGCATCCCAGGAGACTTTCTTATGGTGGCACTTGACTAGCTAAACTCCCACAGTGCTCTCTGCTTGCCAACACAGCGTTGCTGGTAGACCGAGTGATTGTCTCTTCAGTTAGCAATGGTGTTAGGCAGTAAGAGGTCACCAGGTACTGCAGCTAATGTACAAAAAATGTTCTGACATTCATGTTCTTACTATCTGTCTTACTGGTTAATATGATTTTAATCAGTTAAATTATTAACAGCATTTATTCGATTAAGTGATAATCATCAACATCCCTGCCCAGTATACAAAGAGTTTGGAGGTACACCACCCAAAGTTGAACAAATCAATGTTATTTTTTTCCTTTTTAAAGCTTTTATTTAAACTAATGTCTGATAAGTCTCTTGCCAAATGACACTGTGGTGACTGAGCCAGTGACCCACTGATGAAATTATATGAAAGTCCTTGAATTTACACTATTGCAAACTGGGTGGGTCTGGTGACATTCCTGTGTAAAATCAGAAGTCAGGGACAGTTAGTGATATGAGTTCCTTAGCAAAGAGAGAGTTGGTGGAGCTAACACGACAAACTTGCTTTTCAGCTCATCTGTGTTTGAAGTGATTTTTGCTCGTCTCATAAGACAATATTCTCTTTCTGCTTTCAGGATTTGTGAACTTGAATTTTTTTGGAGGCGTGGCCAGTTACTAACTGACTGATGACATCACACAAGCAACGAAGTTTGGATCTCTGGGATGTGAAGGTGCGTTGCAGTATTCATACTACCATACTAAATAGTATGTAAGAAAAAGATTCAGTGTATTCCATTACATAATATGTCAAATGTAGTATGCCACAAATACCAGGATTCTACTACAGCCGGTCAGAGTTTGCAATTTGCAAATCAGCATGTTTTTCTGGCCATCCTGACCCATAATCCTCTGTGCAGTTATGTCACATACATCACTGTGTCTCTAAACAAGTTTGAGCAGCCAAGAGTGCACAGACCAATTACTTTGCACTACAGACTGCAATGGTTTACGTTTAAGGAGCAATGTTATGGCGAAGTATTATGTCCCAATCGTACGTATACTGCATGGAACAGTACATACTTTGTGAGGGCAGCTGTATGTATGTACTTAAAGTCAATGTATGGAATGAATATGGAGTATGCAACTCAGTTTAAAAAAACACAACTGCTACACAACTGCTCAAAGCCATAGGTGCTGCAACGACAACAAATTTGAGATCTCTAAGATTGTAACTTTAATGAGCTGCAAACTTTGTCAAGTGAACTAGCTTACGATTACAGTAGTTATGTAGCATTACTGCCAAGACCAAAGAGGCATTCACTACAGAAATGCATAATTTTGTGGAGTTGCAGTTTAGACCTTCTGGACTACATATCTACTGTGTGGGAGCAGCACGATGATACTGTAACTCAGTTTCTAGCAGTGCGTCCCAAAGTGGGTGGCGTAACATCCTGTGGTTAATTTAACCACATTTCATGTCACATTTCCAATCATGTAACTGGAAGACTGCATACTGTATCTAAATCACTATATTAAAAACACCTGTGTACAGTTAAAGCACAGCTACAACTGTGCGAGGAAGAAAAACTGCACAGGCACAGCAGTAGTGACTAAGAAGTACAAGGCACGTAAGAGAAAGCTTTGTAATTAGACATGTCCTCTTTGATTAGAGCTTTAGCATAACGGCATTATCTGTAGCAGGCACACACTTATCTTATATAGAGTGGCCCTTATGAGTGTTATAGTCACTGATGTCTACTGTGGCACAGTTTTTAGGAAAGGTTACAAATTGCATGAAATGAAACTTTCTGCACACTGATGGATGCTGTACCAAGAATGGTTTGGTTGAGTTACTTAAATGAAAATACAAAGCTACAGAAAAAAAACAAAAAACATATGGTCCCTGTTATTTGTATTCATGGCCATGGTCTGCAGGAGGCCAAAGCAAATAGGAAGACTTGAAATGTGCAGTGCCAGGAATAAGTAGGGAACAAGCAGCAGGAAATCTGTTTAATGTGGAACATGCTTTCAGCGCTTTGTATTTTTTTTTTCATTTAACTGTGTTTGACCTCTCCCATACGAGATGTGAAACAGCATCAGTGATGCAGGGTTAACAGGGAACACAAGTTTCAAGATTTTCTTTACTTACTGCTATGAGTCAGATAATATTATTCATGTATCTTTTCCAAAAAAAGTCTATGGGCTGCTAACTTAACCCTTAGATGCACACGTGGGGTCAAAAATGACCCCACGGGTTGTTATTCTTCAAAATCTTTCAAATGAAAAGTTGTAATACATTCATATTCCAGGTATTCCTCATAAAACATGTTTGTGACATGAGGCCATTTGCATTTTTATGAATTTTTTCATTAATTTTAAGAAATTTAAGTTTTTGTGTCACTACCCCACTCTTCCACACGTGGGGTCAAAAATGACCCCAATTAAAATCAATGCGTTTTGCAATAAACTGGGTTGTTATTCTTCAAAATCTTTCAAACAAAGAGTTGTAATATTTTCATATTCCAGGTATTCCTCATGAAACATGTTTGTGACATGAGGCCATTTGGATTTTTATTTATTTTTTCATTAATTTTAAGAAATTGCAGTTTTTGTGTCACTACCCGACTCTTCCACAAGTGGGGTCAAAACAAGCAGTTCCTATGGAATCTTCTATGAACCTTTAATTCTTAGCAACTCTGACTGTCCCACTTACACATCTGATGTCATCTCTCACATCTTATGCAACTTTGACTGTCAATACTGTAACACTTACACATTTATTAACTTATTTTTCATTGACAGATTATAATGTGTGATCAAATTAGTGATCAAATGTGTGAAATGTGTGATCAGATTAGCCTACTTCGTTGTTAGCTAACA
>OMNN01005930.1:3559-17527 GCA_900302755.1 Chromis chromis
GCAGCACAAAAACAGACCAGTGAGAAAACAATAAGATACAGATTGATGACAAAAAACATAACTGATATTGAATCAAACTTATAAAGCTACCTAAATACATTGTGTGCAGAAATTGAACGTGCTGTATGAAATAAGGATTTGCTAAATGGTAGGGCTGCAACTACTGATTATCTTCATTGTCTGTCAATGTTTTGATTATTACATCAATTAAGCGATTCGTTGTTTGGTCTATCAGTTGTCAGAAAATGGTGAAAATGTCAATCAGTGTTCCCAAAAGCTCAAGGTGACACCCTTAAATGTCTTGTTTTGTGCACAACCAAAAGATATTTAGTTTACTGATATGGAAGAGGAAGGATATCATTAATATTCACACCTTAGAAGCTCTAATTATAGTGTTTAGGCTTTTCTTCTTGAATAACTACTCAAACTGATGAATCAATTATCAAAATAGTTGGTAATTAATGTAATCAATTAATCATTGCATCTCTTGTTCTACTAAATATCTCATGTAGAAAGACTCTGCCACAATCAGTTTGGGGTTTCCTGAATGTATCTGATTATACATGTTAACAACTTTTGCATACCTCAACAATATCACAGCAGAAATGACCACAGGGTAGTTTACAGGATCACACAAACGCTGCATGAAAAAGGCCTTATTAAGAAATGAAATAATATTCATAAACTCACACAAATACAAGGTCGTGAATAGGTTGCATGTCACTCAGCAGCATTAGTGTCAGCTGCACATCAAGGAGACACAAAATAGACCTGACAATCAGTAGTTTGATAAATTAGTTTTTAAAGCAAGATGAAACAGCTAACAGAGCTTCAAATAAGCCAAGTCATCTGTGCCCAACTCACAGGTGCATCTATAAGAGAGAGAAGCTGCAGAATTATTTAGAGGGAACTAGAGAACACAGAAACGTACACTTTAAAGGAGGAGCAGCTGTCATAAGGATTTCGTATGATGGACAGACTGTAGTTTAAAGGGGTTTAGTAAGTGCTGCTGATTAGTACTGAATTTGATTGAACTTTTTTAGCCATAGTGATTTTGATATTATACAGTGTTTTTTCACGAGGTGTTTACATGATTTTTCAGCCCCTTGCTGCCATGTGATCATATTTTTTGTGATATTTCCATAGTATCTTTTGTAAAACTTGCTAGTTTTTCCTTCATTGGGTCAAGTGCACACACTGCATAATGCAGAACAACTCCGCAGAGAGCTCAGAGTTGTGAACCCAATTTTGCAGACACCCTAATTTAAAGGACAGGCAGACAACAACATGATTCTGTGGGACTTGTTCTGCTTGTTGTGGAGATTACTTTGGAGGCAGGGGGCATTGTGTGGAGATGATAGTCAGCAAGGAGAAAAAAAAGCATTGAGCAGAACTGATCCCACTTTACACTTTTAGGGTCAGTGGTCGAAATGGGCGCTCGGCCTTCAGGTACTTGTGACAAGGATCAAGGGCCCCAATGTATATCTGCTGATTACATCTCCTGAAGTGGAAAAAATGCAAATAATAAATGTATGAGCAACGTGCTTGTTTTTTTGCTTGATTAATTATGCCGTTTAATTCCAGATCCACCACGCTGCTCCACCGTATAATTTCCCAGTGGTCTTGGCTGTTTCTTCTCTCACATGCGCTCTCTCCTTTTTTTCCTCATTGCAAAATGAATCATGGATCCAACCGTCTGTACCCGGGGGAGAGCGGCGAGCTGGCGAATGGGCTGACCAATCATGAGCATCAGAGGCAGACACACAGACGGAGGGAGCCTTTTGTTGTGTGCTGCACTCATCAAGTTAGAAGACAACTACCGATTTGGCCTGAAGAAAATTAAAAGACGGAGTGTAAGGAGACAAAATAACCGACTTCATCTGTGTTTGTCGATCTGTTTTCTCCCTCTCTTGTTACATTAAATCTCCCCTTCCCTCCTCTGTGCTCTCCACCTCATCCAATCAGACCGGCCAGTGCGTGTTTATCCGAGTGGGTGGCAGAGTTTCAGCGCCATTCATAATGTCAACTGGGATCCTGACTGCTCTTCTATTCCCATGCTGGCCAACCCTCTCTCAGCCTCCTGACAGTTCCAGGTTAGCCTTCTTTCCTCTCTCCCCTGGCCCTCCTCTTCTCTTCCCTCCAGCTTCCCTCTCCAGCTCTCCCAGGGGCCCCACTGAGAATACTGCTCAAATCCAGGCCTCTGAGCCCCAAAGCCGGTCCTAATCCTCTGCATCGATCGTCCTGAGAATTTCCTCCCCAGCACAGCAGGCCCCGCTCCCCGCCGCTCACACTCCTCGACCCTGAGCAGCCAGCACTTCTCAGTAAGAGAGACATAGAAAATAGGGCCAGGTGCATTACCTGCCTTCTCAGCAGAGGGGTCTTGTTGACGTGATGTGTATTATTAGGTGGGTATGGCAGGCGGTGTGCTGCTCCTGAGAGCCCTGGTGCTGCTGCCTCTCCAGATTCAGTTAGACGTGGCTGTGATCAGCTGAATGAACCCTCAATAATTCAAACTGAGCCGTCTATATGGTCTTTTATAACTGAAGTTGCTTTTTTTTTATTATTTGTTTGCCACTGTATTTCTCTACAACGGTGATTTCTAACCAGTGATATCTGTATGCCAGGAGGCACTTTTGCAGTTTCCGAGAAGCAGTTGGAAAGATAGCAGAGTTTACATAATTGAAAAAAAAAAGAATTAACAAGTGAACAGTTGAGTCTATGTGCTTAAGTAAAACCCATGGACAAGTGATTAAAATAGCTTTAGGAAAAAAGGTTTAATAACTAGGAGACATAGATAAATGATTAGATCAGATGGCAGCACGGTGGGGAAGTGATTAGCTTCATAGCAAGAAGGTTCTCTGGGTTCTTATGTTTTCTTTCCTGTCCAAAGACTTGTATCGCAGTGATTCTAAATTTGCCGTAAGTCAGAGCTTTCATGGTTGTCTGTCTCTTTGTGTTGGGTCCATTTAGATTATGTTCCATTGTGGATGCGCACACAGACCCCTGCGGACACCACAAACACGTAATTATTAGTCTTGTAGTGTTACTTTCAAATCGGATTGGAGGTTACATACCATACAGTAAATTGGCATCTACATATTCTATAGCACATGTGCACTACAAAAACAAACTTAAGGATACGGAACTGTCCTTATGTGCACTCTCCGATGACGAAATTTACGTCGCTCACACCCTTGCATACTCACAGATGCGGAAACTTTAACGCTGGTCTTAGGCTTGTAATGGACTGGCTGCCTGTCGAAAGTCTACCCTGCCTCTTGCCCAGTGACAATGGTAGGCTAGTGCTATAGTTTGTACATTCATGAGTATGTGAGGGTCCGCGAGGGTTCAAGTGAAATTCTTGATCAGAGGTTGTCCTCACTGGACGTCTGCATACCACCAGTTTGTTGTTGTGGTGCACAGAATGCCTCGATTATACTCCCTTGCTGACACGCACTCGAAAATCTGCAGACACCACGGGTGCATAGTTGTGATACTGCTGTCTAGTCTGCTTTGAGTCCACTGGGAGGAATCTGTTCCATACATGCACAGTCGATGCACACTTCTGTCGAACATGCACACTATTACCCTTGTAGTTGACTCAAGTTTTGGGCGATACATGGATGTCAGTGGAAGGGTTTGCGTGGATTTTTGCTGACTTGAAATTTCCATTAAACGAACCCTAACATTTTATGGAAATGGATGGTATAATACTGGCTGAACACATCAATGAAGTTCATGTATGGACCGCATTCTCCGAGTGGATTCCAAGTAGACTAGAAAGTAGTATAGAACAACACATTTCTGTTGTCAACAGTAGGACAATCATGGCTTCATACATGGATGTGGTATCTGCCAATTTGCTGCTGTCAGTGTACATGTCCTCACGGTGGTATAATCTTGGCCATAGGCTCCAGCTGTCCTCGACCATGGACAGGATAAAGCAGGTAAAGGCGACTGTGGCTTAGGTGGTAGAGCGGTTTGGCCACTGATCGCAAGGTTGGCAGCTCGATCCCCGGCCCCTCTGCATGCCGAAGTGTCATTGGGCACTGAACCCCAAATTGCTCTTGATGGCACCTTGCATGGAAGTTACCATTGGTGTGAATGTGTGTGTCTGTGTGTGAATGAGAAACCTATTGTAAAGCACTTTGAGTACCACTAAGGTAGAAAGGCGCTATCTAAGTGCAGATCATTTACCATTTAATGGGTAAGTATCTATCCAGTTTGTGTCACCTCACGTTGGTATAAATACAAACTTCAAATGTAGACAATGTGACTAGAAAAACATCCACTTTTAAATATTGCAAAGTATTGACTGCTTGTGATTGGTGGTCACAGTTTATCTGTGTGTGGCTGTGGGGTTTCATCAGACAAAAAGGTTGGGAACAACTGCACTCGTGTGTAACACCAGCTAAGTGTGCAATGGCCAATTCATTACTGGAAACTGGAAACAGCTACTTCCTAAAACATCTAAAACAGAGATCTCCTGGTGTGAGGATAGGCCATACTTTCCTTCCATCATGCTGATGAAGATGGAGTAATGGAAGGTGGTGTATGCTATACAACTCTGCTGGAAGATGAGAAAGCATCATTACTAGAGTCCTCCAGGGAAAGCTCCCAACCAACAGTCTATCCCGCGCAACATACTTGTTCATAATTTATTTACGCGGCAAGCTTCCCCTGGACTCTGCTGTGTGTCTTTTACTGCAAGTGTGGAGGTTTTCGAGAGGTATTTCCCTCTATTTCTGTCTGCTTGTGAACAAGACCGGCAAGGCTATGTATCCAGTGAAATAGTAGATGATTAAACCTCATACTTTATTAACACGTTTTCTGTGCGGTTGGCATGCTGACTTCATCCCAATCATGAATGAGAGAGGGGGAAAATCTGGAACATTTGGACCCGTCAGAATGCAGCTCTGTGGGCCAGTTAGAGAATCTCTGTCTATACTGGCATTTAAGAGCCAGTACAGATGGTAATGTATCAATACTCTTTTAAACAGGGCTCGGAGCCACATTTGTAAATCAGCCCCAGAGATATATTTGGCTGTTTGCGGTCCTTCTTGGGTAAATAAATTTGGTCGAATTGTGTTTTGCGCAACAACACAATATAATGCAGATGCATCATTTATCTGCATTTGGATTTTATTGATGGGGATTAATTCAACACTTACCTTTACCCTCTTCAGCCTCATTCATTAGGTTTTTTCCCACCTGAGTTGACCCCACACCTTTCACTCACATACACACACTGTGTTTTTGCAGCACTTCCCTCTATCTCCTCACTCCTTGCCCTCTATACTTCAGTGCGCCGCTCTTTCCTCTCGTAGCTTTCCTTCTCTTGCCCTTTCCTCGCGCCTGCTTCCTTCCTTCCCTCACTCTTTCTCCCCATTTTTACCCTTGCTCTGCCTGTTCTCCTCTCTTGTCCGCTCCCTCCCTGCCCTCCTTTCTCCGCGCTCCCCCTCTTTCTCTTTATTAATTTATTGGGTTGTTATTCTCCTTGCCTGGCTCTGCTAATGAAGGCAGGATGCAGATGAGGGCGAAGGTCATCTCCGTAGCGATCGACCCCACCGCCCCGCAGCATGGCACTCTGACTGGCACAGGTCAGTGGCAGCTGTCAATCAAAACACACACGTGCACGCATACATTCACGTGCACACATGCGCTCACACACACCATCGCTGAAATGTATTCACACTTAAAACTAACAGCTATGTTGTACGACAGTTGACCATTTATAATTAGCCCTACAAATTCAGATGCTTTGAGCAGATAATTTGACACTCTATTAGACCGGTGGTTGCCAGCCTTTTTGTTTATGACCCATTAAAATGAAGGAACGTCCTCATCATAGGTCAGAGGTTTTTTTTGCTTTCAAACTGTTGCATTTTAGCAATCTTTACAGGCAAGTAAAACTGTGGTGAATTTCACACACAAAAAAATTAGGATTAGAGAAATTTTGAGAAGCAAAAATGCACTCCAATATAAATGGAACCCATCGCACTGACATAATCAACATTGACGTAGTTTATTGGCTTTCGATTTGGGTATTTTGCAGTCACCCTGCATGTGCTAATGGGGAATACAGTGTTCTTTGGATTATACCCTGAAGAAGGCAGTTTGTCCTGCTACACACGGGTTTTAACCTAGCTTTATTTTAACATTTATTGTACAGCAGAGATGAGTACACTCCTCTGCAATATTATTAAAATGCCAAAGTACAGTTTTCCTCTTATAACCAATCAAAACCAAATATTTTTAGAAAGACTACATTGAAAATAAGTTAAAAGATAAGATAAGATACATTTGCAGTGTTACAACAGCAAAGGAGGTTTAGTAGAATATAAAACAAAAAGTATCCATCAACATATATATGAAAGTTACACATATATATATAACATAAATAACTCAATACAACAAATGTGAATACACCTGTGATCACTGACATACAAGTTTGAAACTATGTGATGATTGAAAAAATTTTTTTAGCCTAATTGCACAAGCATGATTTCAAATGACCTGGGAACACTAGAACCTTCTTAATTTTAGACCTATAGGCTATGTGTATTATCAGCACAGAGTTTCCCCCAGTGCTTTATAGGCCTGGCGGGCCGTCAGGCTTTCCCTGCCCCCCCCGCCAGGCTAAGCGTCACTTGTTTATTTATTTTGAATAGGTTTTTTTATGCACCAAAACAGTGATACCAAAGACGGTATACAGAGCTTTTAACCGCATTTGTTGATACGGTTGATGCGCAATGGCGACATCTTACGGTCGATACGTGAACACATCGGGGGCGAGAGGTCAAGTGTATTTTCCATCATCTGAACGGCCAAAACCTCTACCTGTCTACACGCTAACAACTTTTACGTGACATTTCACGGAGAAAGGGTCAAAAAACGTTGGACACTTTCTTTTTCCGAAGTCGGAGGAGCACTGGAGGAGACGATGAGCCCGCTCGTTCACCCCCAGGCCAAGAGGAGCGCATCCCCGGCGAGCCGACCGAGCTACGGCTCGATTATGAGGCAGAGCCAGGCGAGTTAGCACAGATGTTAGCGCGTCGTCTGAGCAGCCTTCTGCTAGCCGCGATGCTAAACATCGAACTAGCGGATTTAATCCAAAATGGTTAGCGGACTCTAAATTTAGCGGATGGCTCTACAAGACCGAGTATGGTAAGCATGTTTTGGACTATATTAAAATATTAACAATATTAAGCTTGCTAATTTCATGTTGGTTTAGCAAATTTTGCTATTAAATTAATCATTAAATACGCTTCGTTTTATAGCTGTGGCTTTTTTAAAATTTTTTTAAATCTGAAAGGACGCAGTAAATCCACTATCCATGCATCCCAGGGACACACCTCATTTCCCCCATGAAAATCGATACATTGTGAACAGCAACTTGTGTTTAAAATCACAGTAACTAGCAAAAGAAACTTTCCCGCTAGCGGACCTGACGAGCGCTATTTCAACTCTTTGCGCATTAACTCAGGGCAGACATGATCCCCTTCAGTACATGCTAGTATCGCGACATGCTAGTTTAGCCGCTACAACAACAACCAGCCAGTTACCGCGGATTTCATTTCAACAGTTAAAGATGTGTGGCGGTTCTGGGGAGGGGCCGACACAGTAACGCGATGTCATCGTGTCACATGAAATAGCCTGTCTCTGACAGCCGAGTGTCAGTGTGGGGAAAAACGTGTCGGTGTCAGCAGAGATGCGTCAAAGCAAATCCATCTCTGGGAGCAGGGCCGGCTCTATGCTGCAGCAAGAGGGGGCAATGCCCCCGTAAACAAACGCCCTGTCCCCTTAAGTCAAACTTTTAGAAGTTGAGAAAGAAAATAATAGATTACCCACAAATTGAATTTGTGGGTAATCTATTATTACTCTACATTTAAGTATTGTTAATAAATGGCTTATAATAACACATAATAGTCATAATTTCAAAATTCCTGTCAATTTTATTTATTTATTTATTTATTTTTACAAAAACACGGTGGGCCGCCGGTGGGCTTCTCTACCACCAGGCTTAGCAAGTTTTCTGGGGAAACCCTGCTGCATCATGGCTCCTCATGGAAAATAAAGTCAGAAGAACTAAAAATGTGTGTATATACATATATATGTATAAAATAAGACTGCAAGAATTCACAAGGATGGAAAATGATACAAGAAGATCTGTGACCAATTACAAATCACTTGAGACACAGCTGCATCTGTACTCAGGAGGTATAGAACAAGGCACAGTACCACTAATCAGAGTTGCAGTGGCTGTCCTCCTAAAATGACACCACTGACAGTGCAGTACTTGCACAACACACCTGTTGCTCTGACAAATGAGGGGCAATTGCTTTGAACTTGTCACAGGGGTTATAATTGGAAATCAGAGTTTCTGTGACAGCTCAGACAATGAAAAGGACCGTGCATAACATCGGTCTCTTTGGACAGAATCCAAGAAAAAAAAACTTGCTTTCTCTTCAGCACAAAACTGCATTATCAAACTTGGCTAAAGGGGTTCAGTATCTTTGGTATAGACACTGAACTGGACTACCACAGTGAATGCATAGTCCAGACATGATATGGGAGTGCAAAAGGTGTTGGAGAGACATGTATAGATGGCACATTGAACGCCTGTGGATACATCAAAACACTCCCTGACAGGATTACTCCCAGTCTCTAGAAGCTTGGCAGAAGAGGAATATTCCAGCATGATAACGATCCAAAGCACACTGCCAAAACCACACAGGAGTTTTTAAAGAAGGTAAAAAGTGAAAACTATGACCAGGCCAAGTATGTCACCTGACTTAGATCCATTACAACACATTTGGGGTATTTTAAAGAGCTATGTAGATCAACACAACCCCTCCAAAAAAAGACCAGCTGATGAAATAAGTTTTTAAGAATTACTTCAGAATCTGGCCAACACTGTTATCCTCCATGCTGAGGAGGATTGATTCTATCATCAAAAATAAAGGTCGACATGTGAAGTATCGAAAAATATAAGATGTGAATCTCTGTAATGCAGTGAGCTCTTATTTTGGGGTCTGTATTTTTATCATAGTCAACCTAAACAGTGTTTAATTTCACATAAGAACAAATATCTACTGTTCAACTTAAAAGTGATGCAATTACAGTAAAGTGATCCAATTTTAAATCATTTGACATTTAAGTTATATTGCTAAGGTGCGGACAGTCACTTCTGTTGTCCTGTTTATCTATGTTTTTAGAATTTGGAATAAAAGCTTTTCAACTTTTTGGCAGAATAGTGCCTTGGATCCTTTCTATTGTTGCCCGTTGACATAAATAGGGTAGACAACTGGCCAGTGTGCTATAAAACACATGGAGGTTGACAACATATGAAAAATATCTCTCAACACCATAGCAGCTCAAACTTTTGCACCCAAAAAGTGTTATTATCCTGTAGTTGGTTGGTCCACATGTTTGATCCAAACTATCTACTCAATGGATTGTTATCACTCTGTACAGAGATCCATGGTGGCCAGAGGATGAGCTTTGGGTTTCCTTTGAGTTTTCCTTAACATTTGTGGCGTTTACTGAAATGTCTCAACAGCTACTGGATTAATTGCCATTATATTTGATTCAGATATTCATGTTTCCCTCAGGATAAAACGCAATCACTTTGGTAATCCCCTGACTTTTATCCAAATTTCTATTTGTCCAATTATTACCTGTAATACTACTGATAGTCCAATTTACCTCAATTGTACCTTGTCTTTGGTGCTAATTTATAAATGAGAGCATGCTAACAAACTAAATTGGGTCAAGAATGCTGACCTTACAAAACCTGCTAGACTTCAGCATGTTAAAATGCCATTTTGAGCATGTTAGCATTAGCGTTTAGCTAAAAGCATCACTGTGCAGACTTCTTTCTTTTCTGTCTTATTGCAACACTTGAAGGGATCCTGACTCCTAAGAAGCAAAACTAATCCCTTTTAGAACATCAAATGTGTTCAAAAATGTATACATACATAAATATACTTGCAGTCTTTTATTTAGCACATTAGCACGTAGCCCACTGCACATTTGCATGTCCACGGGTCGAAATGTTAGACCTGTGTTAAATTGTCTAATCCCTGCCCTGTTCATGGGCTTTGACATGGCTAAGACCTTTGGACTGCTTCTCCATGCATCTCGTATCTCAGCACTTGTAGCATTTACAACCCCTGCTCTTCATCACAGCATGTCAAGAGATTTTGTGTGTGCTTGTGTGTGCGTGTTTGCCGATGCAGTCCGCATTCAGACATCTCGTATGCATGTCGATTTTGTTCATTGTTATTGTTGTGGGTTTATTTTGTGTGCTCAGCCATGTTCTTGAGTGTGCTCACCTGCGTCTGGGTGTCTGTGAATGTGCATGAGCGCACAGCAAACACTCACACACACCCACAAACACACACACATATCTCTATTAGCAGTATAGTAGTGTTAACAGTGTTATGCCATGCGTGAACCTCCCCACCTTTCCCTCATATCTATGCAAAGCTGGGGTCCTGTCAATCAGTCACCTTGGTGACACAGAGCCCCACCTCCCCAATTAGAGCTGACAGGGCAGGATTAGGAGGGGGGCGGGCCCCCGCCGACCTGCCTACGTGTCAATCACGCGCCGGGCATCCACACGCCTGTTTACTGTCAGATCCCATCTCCGTCTGTCAGACTGCACGGCAACCGTCGCCCAGGGAGGAGAGGAGGAGGGTGGTGGGAGACGGAGAGGGGGGAGGAGGAGATCTGATCGGAATTAACTATGCTTCTCCCCACAGACCGGCCGTGCTTTTAATTCATGAAAGGGATGAGAGGAAAGTGGGAAGAGAGAGGGAGTGATAGAGGGAGGAGAGCATTTAAAACCCAGAGCAGGGCCTTCTTTAGAAGTTTTCAGAGTGATGTTTCTTCTCTCCCTGACAATCACTTTTCTTCTCTCGCTAACTCTCCCCCCTGTCTTTCGCTCTCACTTAGACTTCTTTCGAAGGTGCGCTACCTCACTGCCGTTATCCGCAGCCTCCCTCGCTCTTGAAGTTGTTGTTTGACCCTGATTTTTTTTTTAAGTCGCACAAATATGTATTTGTATTTTTTGAGTTGGAGAGTTAAGGTCAATTTATTTAGTTCTGCACATGCTCATGCAAATTTGTGTCTCTGTTTCAGTACGTGTCTGGGGGTCAGGGTCCTGCCTACACACCTACAGTATGTGAATACATAATGCAGCTCTGCTCCCCAGACTGTGCACTCTAAAGCAGTGTCATGTGTGCAGAGTTCACACACTGCTAATGGGTGTGTGTTTGTGTGTATCCCCGGCTCTGTGGTCGCTGGGCTGTGTGCATTTCTTCTTTTTCGGGGTCTCTGGTGGTGGCCTAACTTTGACCTTGGTGCCCCCACTCTAATCCTTGAGCAAATGAGGGTTGTGTGGGGCTGAAGGGGGTGTTTGGAGGCCTGCGCCAAGCCACAGTTTTAGGATTAGAGGACCGGAGCGAAGGTCTTGGGGGTTATGAGGGATGAAGAACAGGGGAAACAATGGATTGTACTGGAGGAAAAGGAGGGATATATTCAGCATTGTGCTGGTCACCGGTGGTCTCATTACCTCAGCGAAAGAGGTTAATGCTATTCGTTGCCTCGTGTTTGTTTTTTAGGTAGCAGGATCAAAATGTACCAATATTAGTGGCATTAGTAGAAAGTTAGAAAAGTATGTTTTACTGTTTTTGGTGCACTTTTCACTTATGGCTACAGTGATGAAGCAAAAACCTCTAGATCTCTTGGTTCAATAAAAGTGTTTCTATATGGGTTTTGCACATTTTCATCTGAATAGAACTTCTCCTACACAGTGGATGATGCCAAAGTGATGCTGCACATAAATGGCATATTTACTGTATTGCCAAACTGTCACCGAATTATTGTGGCCTGTGGAATTGCTGTAAGAACTTAGATAGCATCTCATATTAATTTAATTTTATTTTATTGTTTATTTGATGTGGACATCACAATTACATTGGACAAACCAGATGTATTGTTTGAGTGTTTTAGCACATGTGCTAATTCGCAACACTTATCTAAGCAATTCTTCAAAGAATGATGGCAGTGTCACAGGAAGTTGTACTTTAAATTGACCGGAAATCACCAATCTTAATAATTCATCCTTTTACAAAGCCTTAATATTGTTTAGAATGTAAAGAGTATTTAGGTAATCTCCACAAATGCTGAATATCATATCAGAATGTATTTTTTAGCGATACAGATGTAAACATCTTACTATTTTCTATTATTACATTAAAAAATTTGAAGCATTAATTGTGCAGCCATGGCAGTTGTTCGGCTCCCTGCGCATCTAGTTATCTTCATTTCACGCTTCCGCCCCATCTATCACATTTACCTTTTGCATTGTGTGTATACGATTGTCTGGGCGAATTAATAAAAGTCAGATTGTTTTTAACAAACTGTATGTCAGCTTTCATCCAATATGCTGTTGACAGGTATACATGTACCGCGTCATTTCTGCTGATACCTGTATGTTCTCGGTGTTTGTTGGTACCAGGCATATGTGGGTGGAACATGTTTGTGTGTGTGTCTTAGTGTGTGTGCTTGCATTAGAGATGCGTTGCGGGGTTGTGTCTGAGACGCAGCTCAGGTGTCTGTTGGTGTCTGTTGAACGACCTCGCTGCAGGGAACAGGCTATCAGGCTGAGAGGGAGGCTATCATGTTAATTACTTTACACACACCCTGCCAGCCAAGCGTGCAACACAACTGCTGAGCTCACACACACACACACACACACACACACACACAAACACGCACTCGAGCGCGTGCACACACACACTTATGCGCACAAAATCATCCGTCTTTCTTTCATTTTGTCGTTTCTCTGTCTTCCCACTCTCGCTGTTTGAAGGCCTTGGACATCAATTCCCTTTTGCTTTCAAGAAAGATTGTTTTATATTCTAATCAATTCAACTCCGTCCTGTGAAATTAATTGACATTCATTCAATGATTTTAAATTCCTCCGAGGCTGTTCTTTTGTTTCAGCCTGTCAGTGAGCTGCAAGTGAGATCGAGCTAAATGTTTTGTCATCTCACACTCCAGGGTAAGCTGCTCCAAAGCGTGAGCCTGAGGTCAGCTTAACCTCCTCGCAGTCTCCATTCTCGTCGTTTTTGCAGCTCGTGAAGAGGGAGAAAGAGGAGGGGGGGGAGGGCACGAATCAGATTCATGATCAGAAACTTGGGTGAAGCTCATTCTTCTATGGCAGCCTTCATATGTCTCCTCAGGACCTTTTTTTTCGGAATCAAGTCAGGGCTTTGAAAGGAGGAGTCCGGCGCTCTCAGGCCGGGGAAACAGAGGAGTGGTATTGGCTGGGGCAGGCTGATGCCTTTAGTTAAATGATGCTGGCACGCAGAGGGATTGCTTTGGGAAGTTGTCATCCATCATGATTTTAGAATGACTCAAAGCAGCACTCTGCTTTTGGGGTTATGGTCTGGGATCCATGATTGATGTGAAGTGGATGTGTGTGTTGGAGGGGAGGACTGAGGAAGAGGACTGTGTGTATTTGTTTGCTAAAAAATAAGTAATGATTGAGAGTTAAGACTCTTCCTCGAGAGGAGTTTGGTTTAATTTTCCCTCTGATCTTTTTTTTTTGTTTGTTTAGTTTTATTAAGGAAGCTAATGGGAGCTTCGATGATTAAAGTCAGATAATTACAATCAGTGTAACATTTTGTGAATCCTGTTATGTGGTAAAATGTCTATACTTATTTATCTTAAGAGCAGCTCGGATTCCTCATATGTCTTTACCACATTCGCGCCTGGATGCACCTCTGTGTACATTATCGTATTTCTTTAAGCTGAAGCATTTTGTCTGTCTTTGCCTTCCTTCTTCCAGGTCCAACTCTTACCTAAGTTAATTAGTGTGATCCAAATATTCAGGAGAAATCATGGAGAAGGCCCTGCCGATTGATGTCCAATTAGCAAGGGCTCCCAGAGAAGACG
>OMNN01005935.1:0-21796 GCA_900302755.1 Chromis chromis
CTCATGCAAATGGAAATCCCAAATGTCACTGGCCTACCCCTGCAGGAAAATGCACCCCACCACATGGCAAAAACATCAAACAATCAGGAACATCTTGAGGAACATGACAATGGCCCAAGATGTTGATTTGACCTCCAAACTTCCTAGACCCCATTCTGATCAAGCATCAACAGGATACAGTGGAGCAAGTTTGATAGACAGAGGCCCCACTGCACAACCCAAAGGATCCACTGCCAACGTCCTGGTGCCAGACCCCATAGGACACCCTGAGAGGTCCTCTTGTCCATGCCCAACGGTTCAGAGCATTTTGGACCACATGAGGGGGACCAACACAATATTAGGCAGGTGGTCATAATGTTATGCCTGATTGGTGTATGTTGTACAATAGGCGCAGATATGAAAATGTTTTTTTTAATGGAGCCTAATACAGAAACAGATTCCTGGGGACTGTCTGCAGCACATTAAGCAGAGCATGTATCACATATGAGCAGAGTGGTGTTGCTGACTAGTTTGTGAAACCCATTGCTGGAAAGTTAATAAACAATGACTCTAGCATTTATTTTCTTCCTAAATGCAACTCTAACATACTGAATGGATACCAACGCAAACAAAGTGTGGCTATTAAATAGCCAGACTGAGCTTATGTGAGCTGAACCACAGCGTACATGTATAAACCATGTGCCATTCACTGGGCGAGCATATACAGTTCCTGAAAGATTCAATCTGCTTAAATTAAACTGAAATACAGAATTAGTTCCATTATTTAATAGCCAAACCTTGTATATATAAAGAAAATAAGCAAAAAAATCAACATGGAATTCTTTTATTGCTTAAAAATTGGTATAGGGCCCAAAAGTCCAGTATTGGTCAGGTTCTAAATATAAATAATGAAGAAATCTACTTGCATCTTCAGGCAAAATAAAGGTGAAAAAGGTGCTTCTCAGTTTGAGGACAGCAAATCTGTAGTGCAGAAAAAGGGGCCTGGAGCCGACTGCATTATTCAGTCTTGTATTGTGAAAACAGACCGACATTTCAACACTCAGCAGAGTCTCTGATGAGTCTGTTTACACAATAAAAGGTTGTGAATTGTGCTCCAGTCCCCTTTTCCACTCGAGTAAGTCTTCTAAATAAAATCCACTTTGTTTAAACCGGTTAAACTAAAAGCAGTTTGAGTGTGAACAGTCAATTACAGCACGTGGATTGAGTTAATAAATTAAGTATTCAAGAAAAGAATGAAGCCTGAGACAAAGCTGGATTCTTTTTTACTTTTTTATTGCTTAAACTGCCATCTGGAACAATCTATACCAAAAGGATAAACATCTTTGCACATACAGGAGGTCAAACTAAATACAGGGTAGAATAGAAAAAGAATGGTCCTCTGATGGCCGCAGCTCTCTGTGCTGCAGGCCGAACAAACTCACTGAAGGTCGGGCTAGCAGGAGTGACTGACTACTACTGTAAGCCCAGGTTAGGTAAGCTAAGGCAAACCGGGACGATTGCAGTGTGGCTAGAAACATTTTGGACTAAAACCGATGATGCAGCTATTTACATGAAAACTTGACAAAGGTGAAACCCTCGCCCCTAACGGAGTCACGTCCTGTGGATCGGGATAAACAGGATGTGTTGTTAATGGACACAAATCCACATGTCACCACATCCACAAGGATAACCTGAGGGTTAGGGGGGAACAGATGATCAGTTTAAGTGTGAGGAAACGTACACTCACATCCATTAAGAAAAAAGGTCGTCTCACCAACCTGACTACCCTGCAATCGGCACCAAAATCAAACCTTTTTTGGGACGTACAAACATACATCTCAGTTCTAAGCGCATACGAGTGCTCTGAATGAGACAAAACAGAAACATGACTGATCATTTCTGGTAACAGACAAGTGAGGCAGGAATGAAGAGTTAAGCCTATAATCCAGAACATTGTGTGATTTTGGTAAAGATCTTTAAAAAAAGAAAAGAAAAGAAAGAAAGGAAGAAAAAAAAGAAGAAAAAACATTTTATGCCATCTAAATAGTCATGAAGCAGTTAAGCGAGGGAGTAACAAACCAAATATCTGACAAAAGTTCCTGCTTCTGTATGAAGCTGCAGGCTTTTTAATACACGCTTCCATTCATACCAGATCACTGGATGCCTAAAACATCATGCCAAGTAAGCATAGAGAACAGGTCACAAGCTACTCTGATGAAAAGACAGCCACCTTTTCAAATAGGCAATAAGCAATGACACTAGTTTGAAATAAATATCTGCTCGCTCTGCCCGTCAGCTCGCCCGCATGAAGCTTTGATACATAAATACTTCAGATGTCCTGAAAATCCATCTAGTTAAGTTTTTTTTTTTCTTCACTTCAATAAACCTGCAATTAACCCTTTTGATCTATTTTAAAAATCCATGACATTTTACACAATACAATTACATACTGTTTTGTCAGTTGACAAGAAGAAGCATTTATTTACTTTGTGGCACTGGACACCTAAAATAGAATTTATGGAAAAATAAGTGTTTACAAAAGACAGTTAAACATATTTTTTTAAAGATCACCATCACTCCAAACCATAAGTTTATCATTTAGTCAATGATAATAATATAACTATGATCATTTTAACTATACTATGATAACATTTTTGATTACAAACCATAGCAGAAGAGTGACCAAGTTATTTGGTATATACTAAATAAACTGAATACTGAAATACACTTAATACTCTTTTTTTTCCTTTCTTTTTATTTATATTTTTTCCTCAGAGTAGTCAAGGCAGTTCTTGTATGGTCGTTCTATCGAGTAAAAGGACAATAAGGGTGATAACTACCTCCCGCCGGAGCTCCGAATAGTCAGGGAACAGAACGCGCACTGCATTTCCACGGCTATGCATCTTTGCGTTGTGACAATAATCAACATTTGGCACTAGCCTGGTAGCTGCACAATAAAAAATCTTAAAGTTGTACAAGCTCTCTCAAACTAAGCAAAACAGACACGTCATTGTCTCATCATACCAATCAAAAGATAACCGAAAAAAATGGAGCATCATATTACAGCTGAAACTTATGAACGGCTGCAATCATATTCTTCCTGCCTTCTACGGTTTCTAGGTTCTGCTCTACTCTGTGTATCTATTTAAGCGAACTGATGTCAAAAAGGAAACTCTTAAACAGGGAATAAGCAGTTTTCTCTTCACTTCAATCTACAACAGAAATCTGTAACAAATTCACCAAAAGCGCCATGTAAAGTCTGATTGTCTGTCTCATCAGTCTGAGACCCTAAAGTCTTTCAGAATCTCCTGCTCTGTGTTTAAAAAGAAAGCGTAACCAGCAAATACATATATAACATAAGTAACATGTGATGTAACTGTGCCTACAAGGTAGCGTACAGCAGCTGGTACAAGCGCTGGTGAATGGCTAAAAGTCACCTCTGCGTGACGTGTGGTAACAACAAAATGATCTGTGCGTGGAAAAACAAAGAAGGGAGGAAAAAAAAGCAAACAGAAACAAGAAGAAAGTGACAAAAAGCAAATTGCATTGGTGGACCCTGGGTCTGAGAGGAGAGAGGAAGGTGAAGGGTGTGGGGGAGAGGAAGAGGATGAGGAGGGAGGCTCCCTCAGACAGACAGCGACACGAAGCTGTTGTACTGTTGGATGTTACGTTTGAGTATGTCTGAGCAGGGGCCCAGGACGCGCTCGAAGCGAGGCCGGTCCAGCTTGACGCACTTCAGGGGGCCGCGGGCGACCACGGTGGCAGCACGGGGGCGGTTCATCAGCAGAGCGATCTCACCTGGAATAGATAGAGAAACAATCTCACAGATTTGAAGCTGAAAAAACATAAATCCCTCAATGTCACAGATGCAGAATGCCTGCAAAGATATTTTTTCTACATTCTGGAATACAACCTAAGACCTGGCCCCTGAGGATCTGAGACCCAAACCAGGACCTGTACAAGTCAGTTGGGTCCAGGTCTGGTCCCATTCTATTATCACATGTTCCAGTTACATTTAACATTATGTGTATCTTAATACCGGAGTGAATCTGAGAAGATCCGGCCGTGATCAGCCCTGATCATGATAGAAGTTCTGTGTAACTTTCAACAGTAGCCCTGTTTCTTCAGAACTATTAAGTGAATTTAAAGTGAACTTTTGAAAAGTTGCACAAAAAAAAAAAAATAAAAAAAATGCTTTGGAGTGAATACGCTTGGCTGTATAGCATCATCAGAAGGTGGTGGTATACACTATGTTTCACATGGCTGTAACAAAGGAAACAAAACTGTGTGTAAAACACTAAAAAGCCTTGAAGAAGAAGAAGCAAATGAAACTATGGCATCTAAAATGGAGAGAAGTCTTCAGGATTGTTTAAATAAGTAAGTTGGAATTATTCTTTCATGTCAGCTGGTTTTCTCCATGTTTCACGCTGTCAGGAAATGAGGATGGTGAATGAAGCCGAAACAACTGATTGGTCACGTGACTTAAATGTTTACTATATTACAACATATTTAAAAAAGGTGTTTCCCTCTTGTATGACGCGCATTAAGCTTTTCTAAATAGTCAAAAGCCATCTCAAGTGAGTGTGTAAAGCTCTTTTAAATTTTGCCACTTCCAATAACATTTTTTAAATATAATCCTTCAAAATATGCATAAAAATACGCTACAGACACTGAACTAGATGATAGTAAATTAGCAATGTTAACATTAGCAGCTGTGGCAACAAATAAGCAAACGTTATAGGTCAAAGGGGAAACAGTCAAAGTTATCTTTATCATACAAAATGCAGCAAAACTACAAATCTGATTCTGTCATCAAGTCCGTCATCTACCATCATGACAGTGAGAGGTGTATTAGATAGGTTGTTTTCAATCAGCCAGAGAGGAATAACAGAAAACACACAGCCGGGCTACGTTAAGTTACATATGACACGTTTGTTTTGTGACAACTTAAAATTAACTTATTTATAGTAATCATCTCTAAAATCGGTGTCTCCCAGCCGAGTTCAGGTCCAACATTTCTAGGCTGATTATTAATGCAGCCTTTATATTATTTAAAACAGAATAGTATTAATGAATATCTGAATGACATAAAAGACTTCTGTGATAATTCTTACCAAAGTAGTCTGATGGTCCTAATCTCCCAACCTCCACAAACTCCTCATTCTCTGAGCGACGCTGCAACACAGCTGCAGAACCCTGAAGAACACACAGACACACACATCAGCTCGTTCAGCGACAGACTTGAGTTACTTGAGCTCTTCTAGCAGAAGTAAACATCATTTTAAATACAAGTGCGATTTAGAAAAAGGAGATGAAGAAATGATGCGTCTGGTAATATCAAATTGGCCGTAAGGGAACTAGTAGCGCTTTATAATATATAATAATCTGATTTAAACTCTTGATCATTCATGATAGAGTGAACTAATTCGAGGAGCCCTGTTTATTACTTTCAAATAGCATGCTGAGACTAAATGTCCAGAGAATATAAATTAACACATTAAAGGAAATAACCAGGGTTTTTGGCAAAAGCATACTTTAAATGTTTACAGTTTAAACACAATATTTCATTCTATGAATTTTGAATACTTTAATCAAATTAGGGCTGGAACTAATAATTGTATCCATGATTGGTGAATCAGCTAATTATTTACTTTTAATTTATTTTCTAAAATATCATAAACAAGGTGACACCTTCACAACAGCCAAAAACCCAAAGTTGTCCAGTTTACAATAATGTATGTACAGAAAGTGACATATATAATTTAAAGATGCATTCAACTTGTTTGGTTTACTTCATCCAAATGGTCCAAACCAAAGCAGATATGATACATTTTTGCGCTGATGCTAAAATGTTTTTACAACAAACTAAAATAATACAGGATGTGTTGTTAAAAATAAATGGCAAATGGATGAGGCTGTGATCTGATTGGACAGCTTTTAAGACATATATTTTGCAACAGAACTTACTGAAATACCAAAACAATGCTAGCTATATATGATGGTATTTGTACCAGATGAGAACTCATGAAGAGCTTAAAATGATGTCTGTACTGACTGCAATAAATAATAAATAATAATAATAATAATTTAACCTTTATTAATCCCCTTGAGGAAATTAATTTTCTGCATATTACCCATCCTACTATACATAGCAGGAGCAGTGGGCTGCCGCAGTGCAGCGCCCGGGGAGCAGTCAGGGGTTAAGGGCCTTGACTCAAGGGCCCAACAGTGGCCACAGTGGGGTTTGATCCCCTGACCTTCAGGGGCTTAACCTGTTGCGGTATGGGCAACATAGCTCATATTCATAAGTATACATTCTGTTTTTGGTTCATTTAGACGTCTTTAGTACGTGCTGTGTATATATTCAGTCAAACTGCATTAAGGTTTGATCAGAAACAAGCGAATGTTTGCTTCAACACTCGTTGAAATGAACTGTGCTAACAGAGCCATTGCACCAGAGTTCATTTTAATTGAACTAAGTCTGCCAAGTGTGAACGTACCCTTAGAAATTGCAACTGGAATACAGCATATTGTTGCATTTTATTGTTTTTAACATCAAAATATTTTTTTGCTGTTCAACTCATCTCTGATTGGACTAAATGTTTCAGCTTGTTTGGAGTTAGGCAATATTTCTACATCACCACAAGAGGGCATGCATGGGTGGAAAACAGTCCAACACAGACAATCTCAAATAGTATTGATACATAGGTAAATCAAAGAGCTTGTAAACTGTTTCATATAGCAGCCAATTACAGAATTGATTAAATAATTCAACCAACATTGGACACCTCTGATAAAAAAAATTCTTGCCTGTATGAAGACGTGTGTGTGTGAAAGAGAGTAGTGAATCAAGTGCATACCTCTAAGATGATGAAGAACTCATCTCCAGGTTCTCCCTGCACAACAATCTTTTGTCCATCCTCAAACTGCACAGGCTCCAAGGCATCAGCGACTGTCAGACGCTCCCACTTGTCAAGAGACTCTGAGGAGGGAGAACACAAGAAAGTTTTCAGCTGACAGACATCTTTGAAAAAAATCTCTTTTGAAGGGTTGAACCTGCTATTGGTTTTGTTTTATGTCAAGTTATTTTTACATGTGCTTTCAGGCTATTTTAATCTCAGCACCAAACACAAATAATGAGCTTCTCTTTCTCTATTTATAAGTTTTGGGATGAGGCTAATTTTTTTTTTTTAAATGAACCCACCTAAAATGGACACTTTCCTGAGGAATTCCTCGTACATCTTCCTCTTTCTCAAAGTGCTTCCCTGAAAAGAAAGACATTTGTATTAGCGAAACTGCATAAAAATTAAACCAAGGATTTGTTTGGGGCTTACAAGTAAGAAAATAAGAAAGATGCCACACCTAGGCATCACATTAAATCAAAGTTAGACAACCACTGTGGGGATATTATGTTGTCACTGCGGCAAAACTATAATACCAGAATAGATCAAAAACATTTTCCCAGCAAACTTCAAGAACAGTGGTCTTCCATTTGCACCATAGACCCAAAAGTACAATAATATGTCTCCTCACCATAAGTATTCTCCTGTAGCTGTCTCTGTCGATGCCCCACAGTTTAACGTTGGTCTTGGCTCTGACTGTAGCTGCCCTCGGGGTGCCGTAGATCAATGCCAGCTCTCCGAAGCTGCCTCCTTCCCCAATGCTGGTCACCCATTCATTGTTCACATACACCTGTCACATTGAAAGGGTAGAAAGTATTATATTTCGAAAAGTGGCAAAAAAATCTCAAATATTTTGTGGAAATATATTCTGTTTTTGTTAACACTCACATCCATCTCCCCTTGGTCGATAACATAGAAATTGTCACCTTCGTCACCTGGGGGCGTAGAACAACACTGTTAGCATTGCAAACACAGTCTACAATTTGGATTAATGTTTGTTCAACTAAACACTGAAAGATGTAATCCTACCCTGCAGAATGACTGTTTCCCCAGCAATATAGGTGACTGGAAACATTGCATCAAATATGTCACTGAAAAAGAGCAGATTGGTGAGTTGATCAGATAAACACAGTTAATCAAACATTCTAACTTCATTTATAAAATCTTTAAAACAAACATTATTTAAGACGGGTACCTCCTCTCATTGTCATCCAGGTGTGAGAAGAGCACATTCTTTTCAATAGCTTTGGCCAAGGCAGCCATTGTTTTGTAGTCTTTTGGAATGACCTTAGAAAACAAATGGATGAAAACAGGTGTGAAAATGTTTTTTTAAATAAATATTGTGTTATATTTGTGATGTAGACACAAGTTTTAAAGCTACGTACAGGTGTGTCTGTGTCTACCTTTCTGACATATGAGGCCGCATCCTCCTCTGTGTAAACCTCTGCGCTGAAGGCTCCTCTCCGCCGGCGACCCTTCACCACAGGGTTCATGGGCGGAGACACCTCCTCATCGCGCGAGTCTGAACGGGAACTGCTGGCCTTCTGCTGGTTCTGGATCTGCTTGGCCTCCTCCTAGAAAGGACAGAGAGGACGGAGTCAGACAGGGAGAGGAGCACCGTCATACCACAAAATTACATTAAGTCTTTAAGTCCTTTTACAAAAATCTGAAAACAATTGTCTGGGTGACGTTGAAATTACACCATTTATCAGCATTTACATTACCACAAACTGTGAAAATAGAAAGAATCATGGGATTATAAACTTCATGACAGTCCTTGAACCAATCATGTGTGACGCACAGCTCCATTGGACAAATTAACCAAATCTAATCTTGAAATTTCATCAAAATCACTTTATAGTCACAATCATATTATTCTGGATGCCGCATTAAAGAAAAATCGACAAAAATATACTATTTGGACTAATCAGATTTCATTTTTTCAATCTGCTCTCCTCATCGCAATCAACAATCCTAGCAACTAGTTTCTCCACTGTGACCAAAGTTACAGGGCTTTTGGCTACATGTCAGGCTGCGTTTACACGAAGCAAGCAGGAGAAAAGTAGGGAAACAAATAAAAATGTAAGTAGTAAAACATCTATGCTATGTAGAGCCATCATTTTTTCCAGTATTGGTAACACCTGAAGGGACTTGGAAAAAATGTGCATGCTGATTCTAGGTTTTTCTCAATTTATAAAACATATAATTAAAGAAATTCAACTTCATTTTTTTTCCTTTTTATAATTTATGGCATTAGAACTTATATATATACACATTCTCTCTCCTTCTAGCCATAATTGTACTGTCGCCATAGAGGTGCGGGACATTATATGACAGTGAAATATTAGCCTACAGTGAATAAAAATGTGACAGGAGTAAATATAACACCCAGAAACTGCTTGGAGTTCAAGGGTTAACTTGGAATGCAGCTCAACTGAATTGAGATCAGCTGACTGACTCAGTAAATGAGTTTTGATGAATCTGGGCACACAGAAAACTCCTGTGCACTTCTGCATTCATTCTGCTGCAACTGTCAGCAGTGAAATCATCAATAAATTCCATTGTTCCAGTTCCAGTGGCCGACATCTGTCCACAAGTCACACTTCTCTCTTGCCGTCATTTTGATAGAGGTTGAATTTTGCTTCATTAGTCTGCAGCACTTTGTTCCTGAACTCTGCTGGTTTCTCTTTGTCAACTGCAACCTACCATTTCTGGTTTTGAGGCTTGGGTTTGCATCTTGTTGTAAATCCCCTGAGCTTTCAGGTCATGAAATCTTATCTTCATCATAAACAAGGAAACATGTTCCCCTACATAATGGAGAGAATTGTTGACTTGCTGTGCAGTCATGAATGTGTCTTCTATCACCATGCACATGATTTAAATCCCGAAGACGTTCTCAATCTACCAGGTCATTTGCAGTTTTCTTGTTTCCCTGTGTGCACTTCATATTATAAAATGTACCCAACTGTCAATCATGGTAAAACATCAACCTAGCAAACATTAAAACAACACAACTTAAGAAACATTTAAAATCTAAGTGTCCAATTACTTACCTGAAACTTTGCAATTTAGACACTATGTTTTAAAATGGCTATATTTCACATTATAGTTCTTTCAATGCTGATATAAACTCTCTCAAATCACAGCTGAGATTTAGCATTTTGACAGTATCCATTATTTAATTTTATTTCTTTTACTAATTGAATGTGCTGAAACACAGGGCCTCACAGGGCCTGAAGAACAAAAAAAAACATAACTGTCCAAATACCTATAATCTGGGCTGTAGCTGCAGAAGACTAAAAAGGACCAAAAAAAAGAATAAAAGATTCACAGTTACAGTAATAAAATGTGACATTTCAATTGTTTATGCAGCTGTATGTTTTAATTGAAGGAATTGTTTGAGTCAGGCGTCACAGATTTTGCCTCACTTACAGATATTTATAGTAAATGTAGCATCCGGTTTTGAGCATTGCTTCTGCAAGCCCAATCCCAAGTGTATATTTACACTTAGCAAGTTTAAAATGTTGTCCAAAGCATGTGTATGTACTCACGCAATATTGTGTCGGCATATTAGTTTGACAGCTAATTATCTTGCTTTTATTGCTACAATTTTCGGCTACTGCTACACGTTTCTTTACCAAACTTCTGTTCTGAGACACAAACATCAATAAATAAAAAGGTAGAAGCGCTTTCATCCAAAACACAATTTGCAAACTTATTGAGAACATCATGGAAAAACAATGTGCTTCTGGCTAAGAAAATACTTCATCTGAATATGTTAAATTGACGAACTAGTTTCATATATGGATGTTTTTTTACCAAAAAAATAACAAAACTGCCACGTGAAATTGTGTGTATATATAAATGTTGTTTATGATAGCAAATATTAGTAAGTTATATGCTTACATGACAGTATTTGCCTGGTGTAATATACAGGTGTATGATGCTCAGCCTTCAACGTGTAATGATTGACTTTCTGGCCACTGACCAATAACAACAAACAAAATGCATGCGCACACACACACTAACCTTTTCCAGCCTCTCGAAGTACTCCCTGAGGAAGGCCATGGGCCTGTCTGGCCTGGAGGTACACAGCTGGACAATGCAGTCCTTCAGCAGCTGTTGAATGTTGTGTTTCTGCACGTACTGCTCACACTCCCTCAGGCTCCGCTCCTCCTCGCTGCTCGTACTTCCAGATGCCATGACGACAACCGCAACCCTGCTCTGTGACCTCTAACCTTTGTGTTTGGAGGAAAAAGGAGCATGATGTCAGATCATCTCTGTACAACATGGACTCACTGGGTTAACGGAGAGTGACACGGAGTAAAAGTGTCTGTGTGTCAGGATGAGACATGGACAGACAGAAAATGTGAGAAAAATAGAACCAGAGTGAGAAGGCACAGAGGTGGGGTGTTGTTTTGTCACTATGGAGCCTGAGTGCTCCTAAATATCAGGAGCGAAAACTGGTCATATGATGTGATCACACATATCTGACGACAGACAACAAAACTGAGACAGGCACGCTGTCTGTCATGGGTTTATTTACACAAAACTGTTTTCACTAGGCTGAATAAAACCATCTATCACGGACACAGCAGCTGGCTACAGTCAAACAATTATCATACACAAGGAATAAATTTAGGCAAATGGTTAAATGAAGGCCACTGAATCAATCCTCTGTGAAACAGGCCTAACCATAAAAGCAAGTGCACATGCCTGAGGTTTGAAAATTTCAGGCCACAGTACTGCTGCTGAGGAAAATCGCATGACGGATTCGACATCATCTGATCAGCCCCTGTGATATAAATTTCTTCAGATAACACTGAGCTTGAACTAGCTGTGCAGTTTAAAACAGGAAGGGCCTCTAATGCTTCTGATTCCCTGCTGCAGCAATGTGTGCATTATAGAGGCGTAAATGAGTAAACAACAAGTCCTGTGGAGCAAAAAGTGCAATCCATTCTGCGCCTTCAAGTGTATCATGCATCAGTATAATAGGATTCAGATAATTTCTAATCTGACAAGGCCCAGGGGAGATTACTAGCCATGTTATCGAAGATGAGGCTGGCACAGGCTTGATGCAACTAACTACCCTCGTGGTGGAAACTTGGCAGGCTGGCTTTAATCTAAACCTACCACAGGAATAACTAAGTGGTAAATGATACTGTTTTTGGACCTGCTGGTATAAATTAAGAGCTACAGGCAAGAACCAGCAGGGATCTTCCGTCTTATGTAATAGGCAAGTCTTAATTAGTTTGAATGTCTTAGCTGGTTAAATATATAAATAACATGGTAATACTTCGGTGCAGCATCACCTCTGCTGTCTACTAAAAAAACAGGCTGTCAATTAAATTAGGGAAAACACCGCGATGCACAAATGACCTTACAGAACTGGAGACAAAAGAATGGGTTGGAGGGTGGTTAGTAATAACGCATTAAATGGTGTACAAATTGAGGAAATGCTGTCGCCTTTAGAGACAGTATGAAGGAAATGCCCTGTCTGTAACACCGTCTAGGTCAGGAAGGCTTCACGGGAAGGCTGACGGCTGCAGTCAAGTAACTTACAGCGAGCAAAATAACGCTAAAATGCTAACTAGCCAAAATTTTAACAGCTAGTAAACACCAGTGAAGGTGAAAAATACGCGTTTTGTAGTTTTTCTGAACTATTTTCGGCCTGCGTAGTGTCAAACTGTGCGTCTGGTTTGATGCCTAGCTGGCTAGCTCCGTGCAAAGGCAAAGCTCTCCTCCAATGACGCCATCTTGAGTTGTATCATAAACAAACGAGAGACGGAGGAAACAAATTTCACATATACAGAGGTCATATGTTCCACCAAACCGAACCGTGCAGGTACTTACAAGAAAGTGTAAATTCCTGCCGAGCCTCTCGATAAGCGACTCGGGATGTAAGATATTTCTCAAAGCGCACCGTTACCAGATCCTCCTCCTCGCTTCGATTTTTTTCGCGAGCCCTGGACCGCTGCCCCACCGGATACAGCCGAGGACCAATCAGCGGCCGTCACTGACGTCAATTCTCCCCGTTCTGACATGTGAGCCCGTCACCCGTGGCAACCTTAAAGGAGCCCGCATGCGTGGTGACGTCAAGGAAGTGGTTAAGAAATGAGAGAAGAAAAAAATCGATTCATATCTGATTTTGAAAAAGTGTGTTAACAGGAATCTCTCTGCTTGATCTTTATTTAGACAAGCAGAGATAAAAAATAAAATAAAAGTCAAAATGAACTCCACAGACAAAGAAATCCTAACTGGAACATTAAGTAACAGCAAGCCAGCCAGCGAGTTTATTTATATAGTAAATTATTATACACAGAGACTATTCAAAGTGCTTTACAGGATATAGGAAACATTTAAAAGATAAAATGCAAAATAAAGCCAAATATAAATAAAATTAATTAAATTAATTTAAAAATTTTTTACAGACAAGTTGATTAAAGTGCACACAAATTTTGTAGAATAATTAAAATAATTATTAAAACTGTGGAAAAAGACAAAATATAAAACTGTGTAAAATATCATTGGTACAATATAATACAAAAATAATTAAAATTAAGTGAATACAAGTGCAGACAGTTTAGACCAGACTATTCATATATATACTATATCATATATTTACCACAGATTTTATTTTATTTATCAATTTCTCTATTTATTTATATATTTAGGTCCATTTTATTTACCTTTTATTACCTCATTCTTTTAAACTTTGCTGTATATATATGTTGATTTGATTCTATTTTGTGTATATGTATAAGTGTATAAGTGTGTGTATATACATATGTTTATGTGAATATATATATTTATATATTGGTAGATAGATGGATAGACATTAAGAGATGTCTATTTATTTATTTATTTCCTGAAGGTTGTTATTACTTTTATTATTTTTATACTTAGTGTATTTTTAATCTTATCTTTTATAAGCTACACCAAGACCTGAGAATCTGCATTCCGTTCATCCTGTAAAGGGTCGAATGACAATAAAGAAGTCTGGTGTCTGAGTCTGAGTCTGAGTCTTAATGAATATTGAGTTACATTTTAGTCAATTTTATCTATCTTTTATCACGTCTCTTTTTATTATTTTGTATTGTTTCAATTCCCTTTTTTATTCATTTGATCTGTAAGGCACTTTGTGTTACATTTCATTTGTGCAAATGTAGTCTGATTGATTGATTAATTGATAACATATGCTGTAGATGTATGTGCACACACAGACACGCTCTTATGCATAAACATAAAATACACACACAGTCACATGACTATACCACTCTTGCACAATGTACGCTGCACTTTAGTTTCACAATCTCCTTAGCCCTCATTAGTTGTGACATTTTCTATTTTTAATCAATGTTTTTAATCATGTCTTGCTGCCATTGCACAGCCTTGTGGAACAGTCATTTTGCATTTCACTGCCTGTACAGTATTAGCAAAACTCTTGAAAGGCAGTGGAGTAAAGACCTGTCTTTTCTTCTGGGTTGAATCTATGTTCTGAGGGGAGCTAGTTCCAGCAGCAGGCAGCACAATGACTAAATGTCCTTTCACCATGTCTGGTCTGAACTCTGGGCTCCATTGACTGACCAGTCTCTGCAGATATGAGAGAAATACCAAGCATGTACTCAGCAAACATATAGAGTCTAGGCCCAAAACATATCACAGATACTGTATGTTTGCTAAGTCTTATAAACAATTAGTATACCTTAAATTAAAATCTATATTTACCTGGAAGCATGTGCAGAGATCTAAGAATCAAAGAAATGTGTTCTCTCTTCTTGGTGTTTGTCAGTATTCTGCCAGCGGCATTTTAGATGGGTTGTGTCATGGTCTTATTGAGGAGGCCAGTGATGAGTGCACTACAGTAGTCCACTCTATAAGTAATAAAAACATGGAGGAGTTTTTCTAAATCTTGCTTGGACACAAAGTTACTCAGCTTAGCTTTGTTTTTAAGGTGATGCTGAAATTGAGATCCTTATCAATGATTACGCTGACATTTTTTGACTTGGGTGTTAGTTATTAGTGCCTTGAACTTAAAGTAAGCATTAAGCACTAACCTTTCTTCTTAATTACCAAATAGAATATAGTATAAACTGCAGATAAGTGTTCCCTTTTAAGTGTAATAAGCTGAGTCCGAGGTGTTGTTAAACTCTTAATACATTGGGGACTCAGCCCAACCCAGAAATCTTTAGATTTTAATCTGATAACTGCACCATTTTCAAGTTATTTCATAGTAAAATGAAAATGAAATGTGACACACTGTGCTCTAGGCAGAGTAAGGTCATGCTGCTTTCTTTCTATCCTTAGCTCAGTTTCCACAATGATATCACAGCAAGTGCACAGTAAGATTTAGCTATACATGTAAAGATCTTTTTTGAAAATACTTGTTTTCATTAATTTAACTTAATAGTAGTTTCTGACCATTTAAATAGTTCAAGAGAAAATATGTGGGTCAACCAGTTGGCCTGAACCTGGTTCTACTGGAGGACAACAGGGAATTGTTGCGCTCAAAGGGAAAATTTCGATTTGTTGGGTTAATTAATGATCTGAATTATCCAGGTAATTTGTTAGTGTACTATTGTCTTGTCTTAACTGGAATATTAAAATTCTCAGATAAATTTACTAAATAAATATTATTGTGGGGTCTTAACCTCAGTTCAACTTGTTCAATAAATTCGAAGCAGCAATCCTAATTCTCTACTGAAAAGCATTTTGGCTCAATGTCTGTGTCACCTTCCCGTCTACTATCTACATCTTACTGTTTTCAAAATCCCCTTCGCTACAGGAAACAAAAACAACAAGCTCTGACTAACAACTCACCACACTAAAACTTCAAGCTCTGCCGAGTAGTTGGATCATGCAATGAGGCAGCCCTGCCAGGTTTGCTTGTGAATTAGCAATTTTAATAACAGCATTTGCCTCTGTGTGGCAAATGCTCCACCAAAGCTATTCCATCTTCACTATTTTGAGGGGACACCATTGCTTCATCCTTCACCTTGTTGGTTTAAAAAACTACAAACAAACCATAGCTGTTTCTCCCACTATAGCAGAATGATAATGAGGTAGAGTCAGACTATTCTGCTCTTCAGACTAATTAATTGCATTTTTGCATTTTTGCATCTGTAGTGTATTCTTGTTTTAACTTTATCTCAGTTGTTGTTATGTTGCCTTCTGGGTGTCTTGCTTTAGCACTGACTGTCAAAGCAAGTACTGCAGGATTAAAGTTATTAATGCTATAAAAGCTGTCATGTAGATGAATAAATATATATATATCATGTCTCTATGAAGTGCACTGGAGTACATTCCATTTTATTTTGCTTTATACATAGTCAAATATTTTTTTTATAATTCTTATTTTAAAAAATCTTGGTTAAATATTACCCAAATATCTTTGTTCAGCAGCTGGACGTCCCCCTCAGGGTTGTTGATGTGTCGCTACGTTTTATCCAATGAAATCATCAAAACAATTCCTCGTGACAAGACTGAAAGTGCAACTGGCCAATCAGCAGTTTCCCCCCTCAAAGGGCGGATCTTGCTTGAGTGATAGTAATTTTATCCAATTAACTGCTGGCTATAAACAGTTTGACCAATAGGAATGCAGGAGAGGTGGGCCTAACAAGTTGCTATCAGCCAATAGCGAAGCAGCTGGCACTGACGCATCCTCCCATCAGCTGTTTTTGTTTTGCTGTGTGAATATTGGAAGTTAATAACATAACAGTAACAACACAGTCGACTGACTAAAGTGAAACGGCTCATTCCGGAGGTCTCTTCGTTTATCTTCCGTCCTGTGCGGGTCTGGGGGTTTCCCACTCGGCGTGTGATGCCCACCAGCGGAGCCAGCCTGGTCGGACATTCCTCTCCCTGAAGAGTGCGAGCGTGGCGCTTGGAGTCGGGGAGCAGAGGAGGGGAAGCGGGTTCCGGCGGAGATCGACCCGAGCCAAAGGCCTTCGACCTCCGCTGGCCAGAGCAGAGGGAATTCGGCGGCTCGGATGGAGTCCCAGGACGCAACGGACGAGCCCGGAGTCCACCGAGGCTTCATCTGTGCCTCGTTTAACCAGGACACCACGTAAGCGACCTGCGGGCCGGGCCCAGCATGAACTCAATCTCTCTGATTCACCTGACTGTTGCATAATTATTTTCAGCCTGCTTTATTTTCTGGATTACGAGCAGGGAGTTGTGCTAGAGCGTTTAAAATGCAGCTTCATATGCCTCCTGAAAAGTTGGAGATGAGTCACTAGGAGCTGAAAGTGAAGTAGGCCACTGTGTTAATCTTCAAGGCCTGTTGAATTAAACTAGTCAGTCAGTCTTCTAACCAAACTTCTGACTATGGCTGAATACAATGCATTCAAACAGGCCGGATCCAGTGTCCTGCTTTCTCCCCCCTTTGATTCCCGACAACATGCAGCATTCAATATTACATGTTAATAATTAACATGTAACACTAAGAAGCAATGTGGGGTTTTCTATCTATTTCTCATTGTGCCAGGCTATACATTTACAGAGAAACGTAGATTTTTCCTGGATTATTACGATCAAACACCCTCAATAAACTGATAAACCTAAAAGTTCTGCAAGGAAACAGTTTAATTTCACAGATTTGGCCTAAACTATTACAATCAAACACTTTCAATGAAGCCCTAACATATGCTACGGGTTGTTAAATAACAGCCTTACTTTGGACGACAAATAAAGTACACACTACTATTGACTCTGCAATACTTTTGTTTTATTTATTCAAGTTTTTCCAGTTAGAATTCTGCAGAACCCCCAGGAAGAATTGGAAGAAGAATGTTCTGTGTTTGTGGGCAGCAACATAAGAGTTTACACAAAATCAAAAGTTTTATTTCAATGATTAATTTGTCCCCTAGGCATTAAGTAAATGCCTAGGGGACAAAGTGCAAAAATATAAGCACTGGAGCATGGTGAGCTCCAGCAGTAAGAGTGTGGAGACAATACAAGGCTCCCGAGGCCTTCAATCCAACTTTTAGGTGTAGAAAATTAACTATTAAGCTCATGTAGCACCTAAAAACTCCTGCACTGCTATTGTGAGGCCAGCGGGGCGACAAAGAGGTGCATCAAGTCTGAAAATCACCCTCAAGAGCCATGCATCTTTGTACTCTTGTAATTTTGCTCAGTTTGCATCAAAGACCACAGAGTTTCAGTGATGTAGTTTTGTCTATCTATTTCATGTCTGTGAAGATTCTCAGTCATCCAGGTCATGGTTAACCTCGTAGTTTCAATCGTATAGCATCTGGACTTGCTTGAGTTTGTTGAAGACGTTTCACCTCTCATCCAAGAGGCTTCATCAGTTCTAGCTGGTTGGGAGTTCCAGATTGTTAAACTCTTCAGGAGCCATTTGTTATTGAAACTTTTGTCTGCTGGGTGGGTGTTGTCCCTCGCCTCATTATGCGAGTCGTTAGGGCCCTTTGTGCCAGGTGTGAATGGGTTCTGTTCTTCCTGGGTCGAGAATGTAAAACTGCATTGTTTACCGGTGAGAGGTGATGTTGCAAGCCTCCCACTCTGTTTAAAGATGTAATTTTCCAGTTTAACATAGATGGCTTCCTTCACCCCCCCCCTCTCAAACCATCTATCCCCATCTATTGTCTTCGAACGAGTGGCCCGTGTCCTTCAGATTCAGGTGGACTGCTGAGTCCTGTCCTGAGGAGTTGGCTCTTCTGTGTTTACCCATGAGCCGGTGGAGCGGTTGTCTATCTATTTCCCATTGTCACACGCTTGAAGATTATTTGAGTTTAAAGTATAATTTAACAAACAGAATCCTCAGACATCGCTGGCCTCTTCAGTTACAGGTGTGCTTCCTTACGTAAACATCTCCCTGGGCTCTGATTGTAAAACTAAGCAGGTGGCTAAACAGACAGCTCGGCCTCTTTATCACTGTGTCATCGTGTTCTTCTCATCTCCAGTCGTGATACGATAAGGCGAGCTTCTTTGGGGCAAATGGCCATTTTTAATTTAAGCTGTGTTTTGGCTAAACAAGATAAATCATGGCGGACATTTAGCTGCCAAACACACCTGGATCTGACCCTGGTATTCAGCTCCTCCTGACAGTTATGGCCTCGTGTTGCTATTACAGTTTGATTGGTGATGGTTCAGTTATCAGTAGAGCTGTAAAGGAGTCACCTCAGCTCATATGAGCAAATACTGTATGATGACCCGAAACTGGGTCCTTGATGGGAAATCGTACCATTATCATGATGTAATTGTGTGTGTTAGCTATGTGAAAACTCATATAACTCATCTGATTTCATAGTCATAACTTTATTGATATAGTACGATTAAAAACAGGAGTTTAGAAAGTGTTTTAAAAGACAAAGAAGCAAAAGCAGGATACTCAGAAGGCCAAACAAAACCACGGCAAAATTACAGTGAACTTAAGATAAATTTGAGTTACTTAAATCACAGTAATTGTACATGGTAATTACAGTGTTATTACGTTGTTTTCACCTTTAAAATTGTGTGTTTGTGTGTGTTTTGACTCTAGTTCTCTGTCAGTGGGCACCAAGACGGGCTACCGGCTCTTCTCAGTCACAGCTGTGGACAAACTGGACTGCATCCACGAAGGAGGTACGATGGAAACCGTCAGAAGTGCGTCAGAATCTGCATGTTTTTGCTTATTTATACAAATCCAGTCATGCACACAACACACCAGCATCCCCTCCCTAAGATGATATAACTAGAAGTCAACACGGTATCATCTGAGCTGTGGTCAGGATCATCTCAGTCACACAGAAACTCAGACAGGCTGCAACACGTTTGCTCTGCTGCATACGGTGGTTAAACAGAAGAATGTTCAGTTTAGCAGCAATGAAAGGGAAAGTTAAGAGTCAGTTAGAGGAAATTTGAACCCAGTGAACTTCTTGTTTGTCTGACGACTGACGGTTTCTCTTCAGTAAAGTGGATTGGCAGCAAGAATGCCAGACTGCAGAATAAGATGAATATACTGTAAATGCATTGTACAAATTAGATTTCATCAAAGCTTCCATATAAAATCCAGATCCAAGCCCTTTCTCTTGTCTCCCAGTGGAGTGTCCAGATGTCTACATAGTGGAGCGACTCTTCTCCAGCAGTCTGGTGGTGGTGGTCAGTCTGTCCATGCCTCGGCGGATGAACGTCTACCACTTCAAGAAAGGCACAGAGATTTGTAACTACAGCTACTCCAACAACATCCTGTCGGTCAGACTCAACAGACAGGTGAGAACCTGAAATGCAATCCTTCTGGTTTGGTCTGTTAAATATAACATTTGTTCATGTGCTGATCTCTCTGTCTGTTTCCGTCACTTTCAATGTCAGCGGCTTGTGGTGTGCCTGGAAGAGTCCATCTACATCCACAATATCAAAGACATGAAACTACTCAAGACCCTGCTCAACACACCCACCAACCCCTCAGGTACAATGAGGCTGTTACACAAACATACACCAATCAGCCACAACCATTATGCCCACTGACAGGTGAAGTGAATAACATTGATCATATTGGTACTATGTGGTGTTCTGCTGGAAAACCTTGGATTTTGGCATCCATGTTAATGAGACTGAAAGAGCCAACACACCTCCTCTTCACAGATCGTTAGTGCAGGCAGGGGGTCTGATGGGAAGGGTGTAGGGGTTGCAGAGAGATCTATTGTGTGGGTGGAAGGTGTGAAGGACTGCTTCTCAAACCTGCAGTAGAAGCTGTTCAGGTCATTTGCAAGTCTAAGGTTTTCTACAGGGTGGGGGGGATGGTCTCCTGTAGCCGGTGAAATGGCAAAAACATCAACCAATCAGCAACACCTTGAGGAACATGACCCAACATGTTGATTTGACCTCCAAACTTCCTAGAGCCCATTCTGATCAAGCATCAACAGGATGCAGTGGAACAAGTTGGATTGACAGAGGCCCCACTGCACAAGCCAGAGTACCCAAAGGATCCACTGCCCTGGTCCTGGTGCCAGACCCCATAGGACACCCTGAGAGGTCCTCTGGTCCATGCCCAATGGTTCAGAGCATTTTAGACCACATAAGGGGGACCAACACAGTATTAGGCAGGTGGTCATAATGTTATGCCTGATTTGATACAACTGATGTAGTTTCCATGTACGGTTCTAGAGCTCCATATTCGCCTCGTTAGAAACCATTATTCTAGCCACGATTTGACGCTGAGAAAGACTCTTTGCTCAGAATAACTTACTGGACACGTTCTCTTAGTTCTAATTCCATGTTTTCCACTATTGTGATGCTTCTCAATGAGTAATGTTCTGCTGAAACTTGAGTCATATTTAGAAGTGAACAACACCTAAACGCTGCTTTAATGGAAATCAGACCTTCGTACAAAGACGTCAGCATGATCACTGCCAGTAATCTGCTTCAGTTTCTTTGCTAATGTAGAAATAGTGCAAAATCTGAAATATATGTTCAGTTTACAGATCAAAAAGGCTTGTTTTTAGTGTGACTGATTTTCTGATTATTTCCAAGTTTACATGAAAATCTGGCAGATTTCAAATGTGTTAGATTCTCAAACTCATGAGTGAACATCTGCAGGAATCAGTTCTTCCACTATGAGAAAGATTAAACCAGAAAACGTGTTTATTCTCATTATTAATGCCCCCAAACATGACAAAACACCACATTGTCTACAATGAATGGAATAATTTAATAAATGGATGGCATACAGAAGATTTCACCATTATGTTGCATGGCAGCTGAACCACAGTGGCTGTATTACTTTCTATATCTGCACAGGTTAGAAGTTAAGCTGATGTTTGATACACAGGACAGCCGCTAACTGCTAAATCAGGCAGAAAACCATTTTCCAAAATCATGCAGTTTTACATACATTGAAACGTCGCTACACATTCTGTTCAGAAATGGATTCAAACAGTTATTTTACATTTTGATCTTCAGAGCAAACGCATGAGGTC
>OMNN01005937.1:6002-16967 GCA_900302755.1 Chromis chromis
GGGGTCGTCGTTAGGTATGGTCAGTCCTCCTTTCACAAGAAAAAGTAATTTGAGAAAGAATGAAAAAAC
Source organism: Chromis chromis (assembly GCA_900302755.1). Taxonomy (NCBI): domain Eukaryota; kingdom Metazoa; phylum Chordata; class Actinopteri; family Pomacentridae; genus Chromis; species Chromis chromis. The sequence goes on from OMNN01005937.1 coordinate 6,072, forward strand.
AGCAGTAATCTAATGTCATATTGCATGATTTCAGTGTTTATTAGTCTTTAAAAATAAAATAGTGACCTTGTGCAGCCACCATGCAGAAGTTGCCTTGTGTAGCTTACATAAAATAGAAAGGTCATTAGAGATATTGTTCATCTTAGAACAATATAAGGAGCTGTGTCCTCTAGTTACTTGACAGTTCAAATTCTTGGTGCCAAAGCAAGTTACCTTCAGTGGGGACTTGAACAGAAACACAGCCTCCTGGGGACCAGAGATAGAGTTTGGTGTTGCCTGTACACAGTGCCAGTCGAGGGCGTCGGGGGTCCCACTGAAAGCAACGTACAGCAGAGGTCTGCTCCAGCACAGCCTCCAAGCTCATCTTCTGCATGTCCCACACCCAGACCGCAGTGGCCATGTTGTCTACGATAACAGACATGAAGTTACACATTGAAAGCCACTCTCAGCCATGAAATACTAGCATTGTAGTAAAAATAAATTAACACAAATGTTTATGACCAGGTTATAACCAAAAATGTCGATGCCATTAATAAATATAATTCAGTTCTCTAGGCTCACTGTGAAGTAGTAGCAGTGTGAAGTCTTACCATTTTTGGTGGCTAGATAGCGACTGTCTGAGCTGAATGCCAGAACAGAGATGCCAATCTTGGGGTTGGCTCGGTCTTGGTCTGGTTTAACCACAGGGATTTGGACCGGCAGCGGGCAGATCTCATCTGAATAAGGCACCAGCAATTCAGAGTTTGTGATCAGGAGAAACTGGTTACTTGGCCTCAGTAGTTTTAATCAAATGCTGTTTTTAAAGTGTATAATGCCAACATACATTTGCTCTGGGTGTTGAAGAGAGTGGTGCCCATTGTGATGTTGTGTAGCGACATTTCATCACTGCCAACACCTGGACGTTTCTCCACCTCCTTATACACAGTCTAGAAACACAAGAAGAAGTGAATACACAGTAAATAATCCATCTACAATTCTCTCAAAGCTCATCCCGTAGGCTGAATAATACTCACAGCTTTTGTGTTGTCGATAATTGCAGGGTGCTCGAACTGTGTGATTTTCTTCCATGTGATGTGATTGAGGATGCGAACCTGACATGAAGGTATGAAAGCCTTTTGTTATTTACTTTTATTGACAACTGCACACAAAAAAGTCAAGTTTTTAAGATTTTGCATTTGCAGAAATTAATAAAAAAACATTTTAAAAGGGGAACCCCACTAATTTTACATATCAGAGTCTATTTACAGGTCTTGGCAAGCATTATCACATATGTCAATCAAGATGTGGGAGCTGAATGAAATCTGTTGGTGCTGAAGACTTCAAGTTTGAAAATGAAAGAAAATTCGGGGATGAAAAGTTCGAAAGAAGCAAACATAACACAAAGCAGCAATAACTTATTAAGAGACTGTATATACTTTTTCATCATAGCTGCCAATGGCCAGAAACTGGCTGCTCGGGCTCCAGGACACAGACTTGACACCCAGCGACCACTCATAGGCGCTGTAGGTTGACAGCAACCGACCATCCAAAGAATACAGCAACACCTTGTACTGTGGACAGGATACACACACATGAAACAATAGTACCAACAATGGGGCATTTTTTCTGTTGCTATGACTCAAGTGTGGTAGTTTTTCAACAAATGACAGCTTCACAAATAGGCACACTTGGTCAGTTTTCTTCACTGTTGCATTTTATGCTGTGACTGATTCCTTCAATTTAACTCACAAATGCAGGTATTGTGATTTTGTTAATCAAACCAGTGCCTTTTACAGTGTGGTATGCAGTATCTCTTTCCTATCTCGTGAGACTCTTGTACTTTTCTAACATGAATGAAGTGATCAGTAACATATGGAAGGGATATTGAAGGGACAATGAAGGGATCAGTAACATATTGTTTTACCTGTATCTAAGCCTCCACACAGGCTGTACAAAAGCCTATCAAACAAGCCAACAACAACAAAAGATTCTCTGACCATATTCTTTTCCATACTGTACAAACCCATATCAGAAGACCGAGATTACACTTCCTCATATGGACACTTGTACTTTTTTTTATATTATACTGTATGACATGATGTTGAAATATGTCGTACATACTATACAGGCCTCAAAAAGTGTTTAAAAATGTGGTCATCTACTTTAATGATAAATCTTTAAATGTGTTCCTACAGTACACTGGACTGTTCAAGTGTCACCTGACCACTCTTAGCCATGTGCTTCTAAGCATCAACCTTACATGGAAAGTCAATGGAGCACAAGGTTCCCACCCAGCTAAGCCATCAGTATCATTGATCTATTCTATTCTATTGTTGAATTATGAGTCTGTAAGTCAACTCACTAACCTCTAGACAGCTGTCCCACGCTGCCAGTACACAGCCATTGGGGGACCACTCCAATCCCGCCAGGTCCTGTGTCTCTGTCTCAAAATGCTGTGAAAGATTAATTGCTTGTATTAGTTTCAGCTCCATATTTACAGGAAAAACACAGTTTTCTTGCCATAAATTATTCCTAAAATCTAGGCCTGAATCAAATGTAGTAGTATTCAAAATTCTATGAATGTACCTGCATGGCATCTGCTGTAGCTTGTATATCATGCTGCAAATTATGTATTTTGCTAAATTATGCTTCTACTGTAAGAGCATGAAGTAAGTATTGTGTGTATGATGCTCCTGTCTCCTTCTTCTTCTTGGGTGTTTGTGTAGTCGGTCATGGTGGTGAGGAGGTCACAGGTATGTTGTTGTAGACAAACAACATCTATTGTATGTCTACATGCTGCAAGAGGGATCCCTCCTCAACTCCTCTTCCTGAAATTTCTTACATTTTCCATTCAAGGGTCATCATAATGTAAATGTCATCATCTCTTCTGGGAAACCTGGGTCTAGGCATTCACACTGATGAACATTTTATGTGTCACCTAGCTTAATGCTGTTGCTGACCATTTTTTAGTACATTGCCACACTACACACATTGTGTGGGGATAATTTTAAGAACAAGAAGAAGAGTTCAAAGTCTTGCTTGGACCTCCAGTTCCCAAGATCTCAATTAAACATTTGTGGGATGTGCTGGAACAATCAGTCCAATATGCAGTGGTTTGCAAAACTTTGCAAATACAGGGCTTAAGGATCTGACTTCTTGATGCCAAACACCATAGGACACCTGCCCTGTGGGCTGGAGCCGTTTTAGTGGCAAATTGCATACGATGGCATGTTAGGAAGGTGGTCATAAGGTTTTGGTTAGCTTTTGTATATCTTTTTGGCAATCAAAATGAACTTTTATTCCACTGTTGGTTCCCTATTTTAAATAACTTAAAAGTTATGGGCATTTAATGGCTGTAAAAACCAAAAGAACATGTAATTTCCTCCTTACCCTGAGTAAGTGCCAGTCGTCACACACAAATATACAAACATAGTCTTTGCAGTCACGGCGTTCAGCCAAGGCCATATAGCGCCCATCTCTGCTGAAATCTATACCTGTGGATGAAAGATGATGGGACAAAGCTACAATTATATAGAAAACTCCGGAGTTATGACAAACTATCCAAAGTCCAGCAATCATGGCACAAGGTCAGAATTTATACGGCTTGCTTCTTTCAACTCCAAATGTATTATTTGTGGCCTGCCAGCTCTGTCAAACTGAGAATTATAAAATTATACCACTTCAAGATGCAGTTTCCTATTTAATGTCTGACTTTAGAGATGTGAAAGAAAGCTCAATTGTTCTGGACCTGTGCATTAGTATTTAAGTTTTTTATGGCTCAAAAGTATGTCCGGAGGCACAGCCAGCCCTTGGGCATTTTCATGTTGTCAAATCTCACCACTTTTGAAAAAAGGCATATACCCCAGAGCTGTGGCATATGACTGCAAGTAGAAAAAAGATCTTATAATGAAAACAACTCCATCACAGCCACATCTAACTGAAGAATAAAGCACTCTTTTTTTAATGACAGAAACAGGCAACCCACGCTTTACATACAAGTCTAAATTCCTGTAATTGCTCACTAGCAAAAGTGATAGTATAGTGCTTAAAAGTAAAAGTGATTTTCAGTTTACCAATTTAATCGATCTTGAAAACTTCATCCCTCTGAGGTTTAGTCACCGCAACAGAAAAAATAAACACAACAAAAATATCTTCATCTTTGATCAAATTACTTTTATGTACTGATCAGAAAAAAATATCTATTTTGAATACAGAACCTCACGGCCTCCTGTGTATTTCATCCATTATAATTATCTTATTCTTTGGCACCATCAAGTCTGTGGTATGCAAATATCATGGCCATATTATTTATATGACAGCTCTGAAGATACACAGGTCACAGAAGGGCATAGTATTACATGTGGAAAATGGGGAGAGTCATAGACAATCATTTTTCCACTAGTTGCTGACAGGCCTGTTATGAGGAGCATGCCCCATTTACTGAAGAGGGGCACAGCTGTCAGCAGAGAGGACCATAGTTCAGCCACATATCCTGGGTTGTGCCACAAGATAAAGAACGGCATGTGATTCATACGGCATGCCAAGGCATTCAGACTGCTGGCCGTGTCCTCAGGTACTCTGGTATACACATTATACACAGAATTTTATTCTCATACTCACCCTTTTGACACGCTTTGGGATGCTTGATGTAAGACACAGCTTTGGTGCACAGGGACCAGACGGTGACTCTCAGCTGTCACGGTAATAAGGAAAAAGAAGGAAAAGAATCAGAGAATTATGTTCAAGTAACCATACCATCAGGCAGTAGAAAGGGCATAAATACATCCACCTCGTCCTACCGCCATGACAAATTTCAATTTATATGAGCTCTATCTAACTGATGCTCAAATTTAATGAGTGTTGCATATAGATAGTCGGAGGTCAATTAACCAGGGCACTAGCCTAACAGAGGCCTCTAAGTGTTTCTCTACACCCAAAGATGCATTTATCAGCTGCAGATTCAGACTACTGTCCTGGCCAGTATGGTTCATCATGTACTGTAAAGGCTATGCATAGACTTCCTTATGTTCTTTTAAGAGTTAAATCTCTTCGAGGGATATGAGACATTGACATAAAATCCTTGCATCCTTAAACAGATTGCCCAGTATGGTAAAGTGTGTGAAGTGTTGTCTATAAGCGTATTTCCACAAGGAATAAACGCAGATGTTCAAGAGCTGCAGTCACTGACAAGGACTTTAAGAGGTCATACTGATTACATTAGGACTTGAGTACATATAAAATTAACAGATACAAAACAACCACTCAGCGCATAGCATCAAAATGGGGCCAGCCCATTTAGTAGCCAAGATGTAATGTTAGACATGTTTGCTACAAGTGTGACAAATTAACAGCAAGATGTGTAGCCAGCAAGTTGTGTGCATTCCCACTAATGAGAAGCAGCGCCAAAGAATAACTATCTGACCACAAGTCGGCACAACAAAGAGACCACATGTGTTAATACTCGGTTTTGACAGCGGTCACTCAAACATCCACCAGTCTCACTTCAGCAGGATTCATGCCAAGAAAAAGCAGGTGGCGCTCAGCCAACAGCGCAGCATATTTTGAGGACCACTATGATATGTGGTATCTTGGCCTTGAAGAAAAAGGAGCACCAGGAACTGTTATAGAATTTGTGGTTTGTACTTCTTGAAGCTGCCCGGGTGTTTTGGTATCACAGAGTGAGTCATTGATACAATCCCACAGTTAACAATAACAGGCTTAGAGTGAAGATAGAGAAATACAATACAGTTCTGAGTAGCATAATGAATGCTACTCTGAGATACTACAGGGAAATCTAAAGTATTTGGATAATCCAGATTCATATCTGACCATTACATGATATACATATACTACACCATCAGCGTTATGTTCTACAGTTTTGTATTTTGACTTAGAGTCATGTTCACTTGTCTCTTTAACACAACATATGGCTATGGTAATTTAACAGCTTAAAACAAGCTGCAATGTGGGAAATAATATAATTTGGGTGTTTATCTAGCTCATGTGTCATGCATTGATGCATTGAGGAGAACTGCAAACATCATTAAAAGATGCCGCCCAATTCAGTCCTATGAAAGCTGCCTACTGGCGCATATGTTGAAAAATATGTTTTAGTGGGCTTCCACATCTTTGCTTTTACTGTTCAAAAACAATGTCTAATCTTGTGCGCACATCATCTTATCATTATCTTAATGTTGTTAAACATTATGTGGGTCAGACCTTTCTTATTCAACAAAAAAGCAAAATGCTGGAATATTATGAATATTAATACTTTCCTTGAGGAAATGCTGTATAGCTGCTCCAGTATTCCTTATTTACAAAGTTTACAATATGTAAATACAATATGTAAAAGGATGATAGCCTTGCTTATGTTGCACCATATTTTCCTGGGGAAAGCAAACTATTTTTGAATTATGTTGTGTCTGGAATTTATGCAGAGAGAAAAATTACTTGAATTCTTAATAGACTGAAAAAAAGATTTAATTTTTGAGACAATATCGCCCAGTTTTACTTGCTGTGTTAAAGTTTCCTCAACAGAAATGACAAATTACAGGTTGAACACAATGTAATTTACAATTTCGGCCTCTATGGTATGCTCAAAACCACTGGCTTGGCATACAAAGACCCTGTACCATCATATTCTACTGTTGCACTGTCATTCCACTTCCAAATGCATATTCTGGTAAAAATTAAAGTTTGTAACACAAAAAATATTTTTACACTATTTTGAAATTCTCAGAAATATCACAGCCAGAAATTCTGGATAGAAGTAATAACAATAATGACTGATTCTTAAAAAAATAATTTCGGCAGCTAAGAATGTGCAGAGCTAAACCTACAGAAGTGACGAGGCTTTCATCATAGTATCCAGACAGACATCTGAACCGAGCCAAGTCTGTCACCTAAATGGGCTAAAGTGTCGACCCCGTTTGGTCAAGACATCCAGCTGTGTAGTCCCTATAATAACACTTCACTGCACGCTTCCTGGACATCCCCTCAGACATAGTGCCATGGCAACTAAAACCAACACTGCTCAAACACAAACACACTTACACTTCTTGGATGCCTTGAACCCAGCACATAGGGGATGCAGGGAGATCAAGACCCGAAGGCAGTGTAACTTTAAACTGGCTGGAGGACGGGTAGCATGAAGGAAATAGGTGGGAAATGCTTCTCCATATGGGGTAGTACGCAATAAGATCCTTAGTTGGTAAAGCTACCCTTTAGATTAAGTATCCTCACCAAAGGTGAGCAGCGGCTTGGGAATGGGGGGATTGTGACTTGAGGGTGGTGTGAGAAGCCAAATCTCTACTACAACAGCTGCTGTTTATTCATCAGAGTTGGATTTTGGGGTGCTGGGGTTAGCATAACTGTAGCTGGTAATCAGTACGGGCTGTAATAATTACAGACAAGTACATCTTATTTGTTTAAGTATTGTTGCAATCACTACATGCACAAGGATTACTCATGAGGAGATGCTGTTTAAAGTTCCTTTAAAAATAATGTTTCATGATATGGTTGTAAAGCACTTTGAGACTGTAATTAAGAGCAGTGCAAATAAACTTTGCTTGGGATGTTCTGGCCAGATAGAAAAAAAATGTGGCAAATTTCAGTCACTCCACCTCTACACATCCATTTAGTATCTATTAGCAAGTATTCAAAACAATAAAACCACAGAATTAGGGAACATTCCCAGCAGGACAGCCTGTGGGCAATATGATAACTACGATCAGTTGTAGACTACAGTTACTGACAGCAACCTGGAATAAAACTCATCCATCAGCCATTCTTGTTGCGCGCCGAGGCGAGTGTGAGAGAATGGCCAAGTGCATTTGATGCCATATAGGCCTATCTGTCAGCAGAGGATTAGACTGTAGGCATTCCACATAGAAAGCTATCTCAAACCAATATAGCCTATTCCTCCTGTTACAGCCTCATGATTCTACCAAGGAACTGGAGCCTCTCACAGCCCCACATAGGGGATGGGTGAGCTATTGTCCCATGCTGCAGTGCATCAGCTGCCTGCATTTACAGTTTACAGTCCAGTAGCACTGATGCCAACAATGCTACACGTTAGCAAGGCTCCAGCTGCACCAGCCAAGAATGCTAGCTAATCCGATCCCAACAATGCAAAAACCATTAGAGAAGTCAAGCTCAGCAATGTCCTTGGCTGGAGTTTTTCCACGCTCAGTTCATCACCCCTCAGTTGGTAAAGGAGGATTATCGTGGATGTGTGAGTGGCATTTTGCAAGGTCCTAAGATAAATGATTGGAATTCGAATAGGAGTCAACTTGCGTAAAAGTCTTGCAATACATGGGATTGGTTTCAGCAATGTGACTTTCTGTTAATTCCAGGACAGCTGTGTTTTAACTAAAACAAAGTAGCTGAAAACTGACGTATCTTAAAGACTTTCACAGCATTTCTAGCTGGCTGGAAACGTGATGCTCACTTCTTGTACTGTATAGAGATACCTCAACACCTCTTCTAACACCAGAGACCAATATACTGTCATTTTCCTCCTGCCGTGTCAGTTGTGAGCTCATAAAATATAGTGTGCCTACAAACTAGACCTATCTGAAGAGATTCTGGTTGGAGTTAAAGAAAGAAAAACAAAGACAACCTGACACACGCACAGCCAACTAAGCAGATTTACTGACACATAGACAGACAGACAAACACATACACAGAGGCATGATCCACACCGCAGACAGCTGTCCCTAAACAAGTTAATATAGCAGGCTGTTTATGAGTGAGGCTGAAATTTAAGCCTGAAACGAACACCCGCCTGGCACAGCCTTAATGAAATCTTGGGCTGGGGTGAAGGTAAGTTCAGTGGGCTCCTTGGCAATGTCATAACAAGTGCCTACTTTTCCTGTTAATTTTGTTTTGCAACCTCAACCACAAAAGGATGCTCAGTAAGTTCAATTTACATCTCTTACTTTTATTTAAGAGAAGTGTGTAACTGCAGGCTACTGAATGCACAGTAGCAATGGTGTGAGATGTTGTGATAATGTGAAATACCATAAAAGCTAAGGCTGGTAAACCATAAAAAAATAGATGCGACTTTAAAACAATCTGGCCATGACAGGGATGAAATACCAGAGTCACCACAGTAGCAGTCGATGTCTGAACAATAATCATATCCAGCCACAGCTTCACCTGTCACAGCCGAGCAGAGCAGCAGCAGCTGTGCTCACAGCAGTGGCCGTGTACTGTCTGAGATCTGCCTTTTAAAATTAGTAATGAGCACTAAACGCATCATGTAAAGTATCACATTATCTCTTCTTTCCACAGTATCTGCCTTAACTGGCAGTGTATTACAACTGGAATGGACCAACACTCCTGTTTATAGGTAACAGAAGAAATGCAAAACTTACTTTTTGGAAACGCAGAAGTACTACAAAGTAATGCAAAAGATACTCTAAGGGAACAGAAACGAATTGTAAGGGTATGAAAATGCTATTGCAAGGGAACGCAAAAGTAATCCAGAAAAAAAAATATCCCTACTGTGACTTGTCAGGAGTTAAGAAAGACAATTAATGGGTATTAGCCCCACAGTGTTTTCTCAGAGTTGTTTACCAGAAATATTGATTTGGAGTGGTTAGCTCGAATAGAATTTAACAATTCAACCATTTCCAATGACACTTAAAGCTTAAAGTTGAGGTAAATGAAGCAGCGTGTCATTATCTGACCTCTGTAAATCATTTTTCAGTGACAGCATCAGTACAGGATTCTCTATTTCAAGAAACTTTCAATTATCTGTGAGTTTAAAATATGCAGAAAGTAATGGCTGCCTTAAAGGTAGGAAATACAAGCCCCACAAAAAAAATCTGAAGAGGCAATTACAGATTACACTGGTATAGGGCTGCAACCAATAATTAATTTTATTATAATCGGTTTGTTATTTCCTACATTAATATATGTCAATAAAATGTATCCTGATTCTTGGCCAGAGCCATCAAACTACTTGCTTTGTTGGATGAACAATCCAAAACATTCAAGCAAAACTGCAAAAGTCCACTTTGCTAAAACATACGTTGTTGTTTTTTTAAGTGATGTGGTGGTTGTGTTCACAAGTCATTCAACACAGAAACATTTAGGACAAAAAATACTTGATACTGATCTTGAGCCCGTCTACAAATGTGCTCAAACATAAGATGACTGAAAGTTAATTCACACTCGGACTAAGATGCCATATCTCCTTAGGGAAAGAAACTGCATTCTTTTCCATCCTGTTCCTTTTTTTTTTTGGAAGATTCAGACAGACACAAAGCAGTCATGCCACAGACATCTTGCACTCCATGCACCCTTCTCCAGACCAGACACAGTTGTGTGTTGGGCCACAACACCTGTCAAATGATTCCTGGAGTCAGGTTCAGCATGACAGACGTGGCCCACCACGGTGCCTCCGTCATATTCCACATGGGCCGAGGGGTAGCTGCTATATCTTTTCACCCCTGACAACATATGCTTACTATGGAGTGAATTTAAAACAGGAATCGGGAGGCACAGAAAAGAACCAAAGACATCTTTATTAGTCTGAGTTTAGATTTGCAGACTTGCATAAACTACACTCTACATCTGCCAACTCTCCTGATCTGTTTTTTTGGCAGCTGCACAAGCTACAAAATATACAGTACTCTTTACATCATACTAATGTTAAGTATTTAAAGTAATGTAATGAAATCTTTCTGGTAGCAAATATGTAGATGTACACCCGTGTTATGTCAGAGGGAGTGAATAAGACAGAATTACAAGTAGTCTCACCCACCACTGAGTGATAATTCTATTGTACTGAAATAAACTGGAGGAAAAACTCTAATTACAACATGTAGTACAGACAGACCTGACCAACTCTTACATCTAGTGTGACCCAGGGTTAGAGTCTGGGCTCTTCAGAGATCTATGTACTATATA
>OMNN01005937.1:16987-45634 GCA_900302755.1 Chromis chromis
CTTCTATTAAGTAGGTAAACACATGTCAGTGTCTGCAGTTATTAGTTTATCACAGACACATGTTATGTCAATATATGTTTGAAAGAATTCAGAAGCACTGTCTACATTACATAGTTTAACAACTGTTAAAGGTAGTCCTCAGCATATATCATGGTCACAGATTTTTTTTTTAATAAACTAATTTAAGGGATCCTTATTGATCAATGTAACACTTTGCAGCTCCTTGTTCAATTTGCATCTTGATTTAAATGAAAAAGGGTTTCAAACTTTCATTATCCAAATTTTTTATTCGTAATTTTTAATTGTTCATGTTTGGCTTGCTGCTTAAACATTTTGTTATTCAAATAAGTATAAAAACTTTACTTAGTATTCTAAATTTTGCATATCTGCATTTTGCACTTGTAGTTGAACTGTACCATTTGTTGCCAGATAGCATCCTACAGCCAATGGTTAGTGGCATAACCACATCATATAGCCTGTTGTATAGCACATCTGTCCATGCCATACTTTATCCTCTAACCTATAAATGTTAGGTATTAATAAAATGCAAGAGACAACATATTGTCTATAACATTATACAGCCTCTGGGCCAGTTACATAGGTGTGGGGAGAGAGGCGCCTTCAAAAAGGTATTTCAAGGCTGCATCTATGTTTAATCTGGACAACAACAATAACAACACAAGCTTCAGTCTATGCGTAATGTTTAAATACGTCTCCTAACTGTCTCAATATAGGACAGCCAATAAATTATTGCACGGTCAGATGTACTACATACGTACGTAGCTGGCTATAGACTCCCTCATTGTTAACGGTATAGTCCGAACACAAGTGCAAAACACAAAAATGAAAAATTTCAATATTACTTTTTTTATTATTTGTGTTCAAAATTTTTATTCTGGGGCAAGAACCCGAACATGAACAATGAAAATTAGAGAAACTGAGACACCATTATCCATTTGTGAAGTAATTGTAAAATAATGGATGATGTAAGTTTCAAACCCACTTCTAATTTGATTCATTTTGATACTGCGAATTGAACCAAGAAATGCAGTGTGTTACATGGTCCTTTATAAAAACTGTTTAAGTTGTGTGTTTAGGTAAAAGTAAAAATGAGTATCGGCTGTTTTATCAATATTGGATTCTTTAAACTCTCAAATATTTGCATCAGCTTTAAAAATCTGGACGTGCGGCTATAATACATAAACAAATTTATGATGTACGTTGACATGAGGGCCAAAAAGAGCACCAGTCCAGGGGCCTCATATAAAACTGTGAGTACGATCCATACCAAAAGTTTATATGCCAGCAAAGGACAGAAATGGTGGGCACCAGAAATAATTTCATTCATAAAACTGTGTGCACGCACTACTTCGTGCAATTATAAATATAAATCATATCGTCAACTTAAAAATGTGCACATGTGGACAAGCCTTATATTCTACCCATAAAACTGCCACAATTAACTATAAGTAGTCGGTGCAAAAGCATGAATATACTGATCTGCATATTGTTCACTGGGGAAGATGACAGAACTTTTGAGAGGCTGATCACTGCTGGCTGTGCAGTCAGTTCAACAAACAATGAAAATCTGACAATTCCTGAAATTAAACAAAGTGGTCAGATGTGGAGGTAGAAGCCAAGAAGCACATGGCTGCAGATGATTACCTGTTAATACATACATGTCTGATCACACACACTCAACATCTGGCAACAATTGAACAGTGTATTTAAATCCAAAACTTTAGACGAGAGATGTGTGGAGAGGAGTTGAGGTGGATAAGGTGGGTGGAAAAGGCTCACAGTGTGCAGCAGCTAGCATGGTGTCTCCGGTGTATTCATATCATGCACCTTTATCCCATAGCAGTATGAACTGGTGATTTGGGACAAAAGACTAATGTAAAATCGCACTTGGCGACAAATGCACAGTCGTATTAAAAAATGTCGACGCATTCTGGTTTACATATGTCTAACTTATAATAACTGTTGCTAATGCCATAGTGAATGAGGTAATTCTGGATTAATATCATGGAAACATGAGCTTGGCTATCAGAAGCTGACACCTAAATTGATGTATCCTGGCATCATCCATTCTTTTCAGCAGCACTATAATGCACTTGTCAACTGACTGTACAGGAGCGTGGGTTGCTTTGCACTATTTAGGACTGGGTATGTGGTGATAAGCCAGAAGTTGATGGAATCACTACAGTCAGCTGCACATGGATTATAACCAATAGCTCAACAGTAAATCACAGATGTAAATGGTTATGGTTTTAGTTTGCCTGTATCTTATAAAAATAGAAAGGTGTTTATGGAATAATTAGTGTCTCGCTACAAGTACAAACCCAATATACCACAAGTGACCTGAAAATGTTCAATAAAAAGTTAACAGTTTGGTATGAAGTAAAATGCTATGTATGTTTCCACCATCAAAATGTTTGTACTCATATGCAAACACTTTCCATCAAGCTTGTTCTCATAAAATCCCAACTTTTCTATAGGAAGTTGCCTACACCTGTTTCAGGCCCCATTTGTGAGTACATGACAGTTATAAATGAGGCCCCAGCTCAGATCAAGTTCAAGTTCAAATCTCATATTGCATAACTTTATAGCTGCTATACAGTGAGGAGGGAATTTCTATTAAAAATTCTCTTTAAAATAAGAATAAAATAAGTTTTACCATCCATTTTTCTTGTGTGGAAACTGCTTTTTATCATTTGCTTGCTTCTAAAGTGTGATTTAGGGTTTTATATCACAGCACAGCAACTACAGTTTTCACAGAATGGAAGACACCAATTTTGATCATTTTACTCAATGACAGTAGATTGATGGCACAATCTACATTGAGCAGTTCAGTCAGGTTGATTAAATAAAAAATAATAATTAAAAACGTACTTTTTATGCTTGACAGACTTGTTGACTTGTTTATAGAATTGTTGCCTCACTATATGTTTACATCACTGCTTTGATGGTTTGGGTGTTTTTATTGTTTTTCCTTCACTGTTTATGATTGTGATATTTTTATGAGCAATAAAACCTCATTAATAGGACTTGCTGCCAAAGAAAATACCAGATCTACATCGGAAGGGCAGATATACATTGCACCCATGCTCCAGAGGCACTTGAGACCCATGTATGACAGGACGCTAACAGGAGGGGAGCTATGAAATCAGGCTGAATACATGCCACAGGTGGGGGTGGGAGGGGGGATGTAGGGGCAGTCAAGAAAGGCTCTGGTGTCTGGCTATTTTCAGGTCCCCCTTCCTTGCGGGCCAGCAACAGTTGAAACCAGACAAGCATATGTATAAACACACTTCCATGTGCATGAATGCACGCACACATGCACAAACCAACTTCACACTTACATGGAACTCAGTGGTGTTGAGAATGTGACGTCCGTCTGGACTCCAGCGTGAGGAGACTAGTCCTATTGAGCCCTCATCAATCTTACAGTGCCAGTCTGGCTGTTCGAGAGACCACACCTGAAGAAAAAGACAGAGAAGAGAGAGAGTGACGGAAGGACAGCAATCAGCTATTATTGATGACATCCTCCACACACGTCCTGTGTCCTCCTAAACTTAATTCCGAACACTAAGAAACACTCAATCATCAGAAACCATGAAAGACTGGCGCTGGATACCCCTTCAAAGGTAATTTTTTTGCACTATGATGCACATTAAACTGAAATTACACAAGTATGGAAAACCTGTCACCACTGTAGTATTTACTAATTGCTGCAAGTTCTGTTTGTCACTTAGCATTCCATTTTTTTTTTATAAAGAGGGATGAATATTAATTCAAAAGTATCTTTTTCAATAAATAAGAATGAATAGTACTACTTCTATATTTTTGAGCCTTGTAAAATTAAGAGGACCCATTGTAAAAACAAAGACACTTGAGAAATAACAGCATGGATCTAGAGTAATCAAATGACATATAGTAAATGTATTCAGGTAACATAAATGTATGTAAATGAATAATAACTGTTACTGCTGAAACACGTAATTCCTCCTTTATTGCTTTGTTAAATGCCGAACTTCATTTAAACAGCAGCCTCTGGCTCTGATATTTCTTATGTGCATTGCTTTACCTCTTGTGTGTGGTCTACATATCTAATTGAAATAATACCAACAATACATACATACAATTTGACTATCTAAATAAGTACCCACACTTAAATACCCTTTGAGACTTATTCGTATAGAACAAAGTGCAAAGCTTGAGAAAGCTTAAAGATACATTAATAATTTCTTATTTTTGTATATCCATCAAAACGCTCTTCACAATGCTGAGACAGAATTTAATAATGAACACACAATGATAACTTCACCATTTAAAAAAAAAGAAACAAAAGAAACAAAAATGAATGTGATTTGAAATAGGACAGGTCTGAATGAGCTACACTATATTACAGTGAAACTGGCCAAACTTACTCAAACTCAGAACACTAACAGTGAAGATGCAGAACATTTGTTAATTTTGCATTATAGAATTTCTCAATTTGGGAGAATAGTTGTGGATTATTGGCATTATGGACAATTGCCTTTTAATACTTCAATGACATAAATTCCGTACAACTTAAATCCAGACAGCACGGCATCATTCAGTATTAAATTTAGAATTATACTCTATTAAGACAAGAACCCATAAAATATTTTCTGTCACTCAAAAGGAAAATCAATTGTATCACCATTAAGTCTTAAATTAGCAGACGGATCACCTGCTTTGACACCACATGCTGAGTCTGTACTCTTTTCATAACCTACCTGTACCAGTCCTCTGTTGTACATAGCACACAGAATAAACAGAGAGTCAGAAGACCACTCCATGTGAGATACTTGGTCCAGGCATGTGTAGAGCTGCAATATCTGCAAGGTGCTCACATCTCGCACCACCAGCCTGTACTGCACACAGGTAGCCTGAGGAGTGCAGCCAAAGAGAGAAATCAGAAGGAAAAAGACAAAACCTACTTTACAAATATTCTAATATTCATGGGTAACTTATAAACCTCTGACTACAAAGTGCTATTTTTGCTGCATTACAGTAAAGCTACCACACAATTGCAAAGGAAACACTTACCAAATATTTTCCATCTGGAGAAACTTTACAAAGTTGGTTGGTTTGCTTGAAGACTTCAGAGAAATTCATCTTACAATCACAACTGTCACAACACACGAGAAAAAAGTGTTGTTCTTATTACAGCTTAAAAAATACATAAATCCGTTTTATTAAAATGTCATCCCGGCGGAGCAAATCTCCGCCGGGATGACTCGTTTAACTTCATGTAGTTACCAAATATTACCACGTGATGGTGCCACAGGACCAACAAATAACACACGTTTCACACAATGGGCATATTGAATAAACAATTACACAAAAGCAGTTTGTTCTCTCCTAACAGGAGTTTCTACGCATGAAAATTACTTATCTGCATTTAGTCTGTCTGATAGCACAACGTCAACAGAGAAAAGGAGCAACAAGTAGCTAACTTAAGTTAGCTTAGCAAGCTGACTCGCCATTATATTAAGCTGCTGGAGTAAAATAAAGCGCCCCATGACATTAACTTATCTTATAATCAACGTATTTAACCAGTGGATATGGAAAAGCGAGCACTACATGCTAACGGTAAACTTAGCTGCTCAGCTAGCTGTCACCGCTAGCATGCAACGCTACCAGCAACTTAGCAGGCGACGTTAGCAACCCAATAAAATCGTCACCATTAGTGGCAGCACTTACTTCTAACGTCAATTGTATTGTTGTGTCAATTAAATGAGAAACTCAAAAAGTCCCACAAGCCATTCAGAGAGCGTGTTTTCTCCACATGACTGTCTTCGGGGTGCAAACACTGTTCATCAAACTGTTACAGCTACTTTGTTTGTATCAACGCATGACGACGTACCGGTGTTGTCCAATCAGCGCCTGCCTGTAGCGCGTTGCATCCTGGGAAATGCAGTTCTTGTGGGTTTTGCTTTCTACGGTCGTTATATTGTTTGCGTGTGTGTGTGTGAACCAAATTCGTACAAACTTATAGGCATCAATGTTTTTTTTTTCATTGCAGGCTAAGTAGCTTGGAATTTTGCAGTTTGGTGTATGTTTGGAATATTTGAATAGATTTTCCATAATCTAAACTCTTCATTTTTAATATTTTTTTGTAAAAAAATATAGTAGGCCTAAGTGTAAAAGTAGTAGTGTAAAAACCCCACAAACATATCTTGCAGTCTAAAGACTCAACACTTTAATTAGTTTTTAAATCCCCTAACATTTTCCCTGTACTGAGGTGAAAAAAGAGTTTCCCGCTTATGTGCGGACAATCCGCGCTTCCGCCTCCCTGCTTCTGAAAGCGCAAAAAACGCTTCGCCTCCTCCTCGGTCTCCCTCAGCAAAGCTCACGCTTCTCTGAATAGCATGCAAATCAGTTTTCCTCCTTTTTCCTCGTAGTTAATTTTGCTGCTTCTCCGAAAAAGTCAATCATCTCCAGACACTGTTATCATAGCTAAATTCGGTCGATTTAGTTTTTTTTTTCTTGTTCCTATTTTTATGGAGGGTCAGTCTCTTGGCATGTTCGATAATAAACAGACAGGTGCTCGGTGCAACATAATATCTGGGAGTTTGGATTGGAATAAGAATAACCTTCAGGTACGTCTATTTATGCTTTACATAGAAGCCTATAAATAGTGATTTAGATGATGTAACTCTTTTTTTTCACTCATCAAGTGACCTATACGAGGTTTGTCATCATTTGTTTTGCAAAATGTGACAAAAAGGTTAGTTACGTTTTAAAACGAGGGTGTTGAACAGAGAGCCTAAGCTGTCTTAAAAAATAAAAAAGGCTGGGTTACACTCTAAATATTTTAAAATGTCCTTATATTAAAATCTTTCTTGTCGACATGGGTTTGCAGCTGTTGGTGGTTTAGTAATGATTTGTTAAGAGTATGTTTTGTTGGATATACCCCCCAAAAAGTAGGCCTAATAATAAAAATAAATCATCTAGGCATAAAAAAAATTATAACTTATAAATAACTTATAAATAAAGCCTATAGTAGATATATGCTTGTCTCTGCTTAGATTTTATAGCCCATTAAAAAGCATGATAGTATTTAGCTTTGAATTATGTTTCATTTATTTTGTTCATTATTTTGTTCATTAACACTGACAAAAGTAACTGAGGCTATCATTTTCAGCTATACTTATAATTTCACTGTGGATTTCTAGAAATAACGAGCGACACCCAAATATTAATTTACATCCATCAACCCCTTTGAATCGTCATATGAAATATTTCACTAGGGCCTGGGGAGGATCGAATCTAAAACAATTTTTAAAATTAATTTCTCCTCATTTGGGACCTCCTATTTTCTTGCATAAACTGGCCCTTGGGAAGGCGGTGTGCATGTATACGTGTTGTCATGGGTGCTGTAACCCGGGAGTGGAGACACTAAATAAATACAGGTGAATATCGCAGAATCTCAGAATTTTTCAAGGATGGTGCGACGTTTAGGAGAAGGACCAGCAGAGGCCATGCTTTATAGGAATGACGCAGGTGTTAAAAACAAGGAGAAATTCAATGGTAATAAATTCACATTTCAATAAAAATACATATTTTTTTTTATTAAATGTCAATCAGTAATGCCTTGGTTCAAATATTAATAATCAGTTTCAATCAATCCGAAGTGGAAAAATGAATATTCTATCTATATATCAAAATATCAGCATTTTATTTGACAGTGTTTGATTTTATAAGGCCCATAAGACAATTATATGTGTCTGAAAATATTATTACATCCCTACCCTTACTGAGAAAAAGGTTGATGTCTATATATGAGTCTATTGTAGATCGTACGAGTTAAACAATAAGCTCCTTCCCTGTGGTGCAGCCTAAGTGAAAAGCTGCTCTGTGTCCAGGTGGAATCCCAATTAAGCAGCTCAAAGCGCGGAGCGGAGCTGCGCGTCCAGCCCGCTGTCTGCTCCTCTGCTCGTCCTGCAGCGACACCTCGTCAGATCCCCTGGTGCAAACGTACGAGCTGATCTGGGATCTGACGAGGGACGAGGTGGGAGCTGCTTTCTTCGGCGGCAGACACATCGGTAGCAGCGGGAACCTGCAGCTGCTGCGGAGCTCTGCGGTGCCAAATTATGTGTGCGCAACGTGTGCGTAAAGCAGCACTCTCCAACGTGTATATTCAATCTTATCTGTTATGTCATGTCCTTTAGGTCGTGTTATATGAAGGAAAAGTTTATTAAGCAAGCGTAATAGCCGCAAGATAAGAAAATAAACAGTCTTTGTTCAGCTGTCATGACATCACCTCAGATGTTTACTGGACTGTGTCTTCAATCGATTCACTGCAGTCCAAAATGAAAAGACCCCTGTTGCGCAAAGATAATGTTACTGTACAGATGGACCTTAAATTGACACATTTTTGCAGAACTTTACCTTCACATCTGCAGCCATATTACAGCTAATAAGCGGTATTTATTTGC
Organism: Chromis chromis; assembly: GCA_900302755.1. Classification (NCBI taxonomy): domain Eukaryota; kingdom Metazoa; phylum Chordata; class Actinopteri; family Pomacentridae; genus Chromis; species Chromis chromis. Next base: position 25,459 of record OMNN01005937.1, read on the forward strand.
TGCATGCAGCGTGCACCTTTGCCACAGTTTTTCTTGCGCAGAATGGTTACTAAGGAGATGTGACGCCGCTGTGGTGCGCAACTGTGAATTTTAACTAAATAAATGCGACCAAATATTCACGACAGGAGTTTGGGTTGGATGTGATCACCAACTTATCAACCCGGAGGCAAAATGGAAAGTCAAGACATCCACTTTATCAGCTTTCGCGGTAGGCCTGCTCAGCTTCTATTTAAAGTTGTTACAAACACGAGCTAGAATTATTTTTACACAGCCCATTTTTTCACAAACATGCCCGGATGTAGCCTTTGCAGGCTTCTAAACTTTCACCATTTGCACTGTCAAAATACTACTCCAGATTTTCTGTTATTAAGCTGCGACGGTTTTGCAAAGCGCAGAGGCCGCTTGGTTTAGACAACCAGAGCTTAAACAACCCATGCGTACTCAGTTCCATCAGCAGTATAGACTTATTTGCTTCGGCAGGAGCTTCACAGTGTCTGCTCACATTTTGGAGTTGTAGTGCGGGCGTTATTTGGAGACAGAGGCGGAGCATGTGGTGTTCAGACTTCGAGGAGGAGAAGCTTCCCCTCGGAGGGAGACGGTGATGAGCCAGGCAGGTCTGGGCACGTTCAGGCCCCCTGATACCTTGTGCCACCTTGCTGGGACTACATTAGTGTGATCACACCTAGATGAATGTGTGTGTGTGTGTGTGTGTGTGTGTGTGTATTTTCAACTTCTTCCTCTGTCTTTTTTTAAACATTGATAAAAAATGACCATGTAATGTGAATCATCGTGTGTTTGGACTTGTGTGGAGCGTTTAACCAGGTTAAAAGACTGTTTATTCTGTAATTATCTTATTAATTTTAATTTGGCTTGGTCATTCGAAATAACTGAGCTCAAATCCATGTGTGTTTTTGTGTGTGCTCTGCAGAGTGATCTGCCCCTCACCAGACTACCCATCCTGTAAGATGTCCCATTCCACTGTTACTGAAGAAGGAGGCACCTTCGAGCACCTGTGGAGCTCACTGTGAGTGTCAACAACACCTGCTCATACTTTCCATCATGCCTTCCAAATTACGCAATGGTTTTATGAAAAAAACTTGAAATATATCAGCAAGTAACTCCTTAATGTGTATTTTGCACAGTGCATACAGTGCATTTTTTCTTCTTCTTTAGCACTTCTGTGAATAGTTGTTGTGCCGGACGTGTTTTATGCTCAGTGTCAGATGTGGGTTCTTGACTGAAAAGGAACAATAAAGTAACTATCTATCTAAAACACATAATCTGTCATCACCTAGCAGAATATTGTAGGAGTGAGTGTTCCTAATCTCAGCAATCTGCGTTGCATGTAGGGGACAACAATTATGTACCAAATATGCGTCTACTTTCTTTGGACCAATTTTTCCATTATGTGACAAAAAGAAACACTTTTGCTGTCATTCATTTTTGAAAACTCATCCCTTTCTCATCATCCTGTACCTATTCTATTGTGTCCTCACAGGGAGCCCGACAGCACCTACTTCGAGCTCCCCCCAAGCACCCAGCAAGGTGAACACCCAGTGCCTTCTACCAGCACCCCGGGGAACCACCGCAACACTGCAGAGGTTTCCATGGATGTCTACCACATGAGAGACATGAACGACAATGTGATGGTAGGAAAATGAGCTTGTTGCACTTTGTGGTCACTTTTTTTTGGCTGAAGCTGGAGTGTCTTTCTTCTCAGTATCAGATTTGTAGCACACACACACACACACACACACACACACACACACACACACACACACACACACACACACACACACACACACAGTCCTTGTTTCCCAACTCACTCACTCCACCTCTTCACACACACTATTTTAGCAGCCTTGAAAAGCTAAATGGTGTGAAGTTGAGTGTTGGTCCATCTGTCTCCTGGGTGTTTGGAAAGGATGAGAAAGAGAGTGAGCAGTGGGAGGAACAGGGGGGAGAAAGATTGGAGGAAGAAAAAGGAAAGGAGGGATTGGGGTCAGGTCCATTAATATGAATCACCGGCAGAACCCCACAGCGGATCCATCTGTGGTTGTACACCGCCCAGAAACAATTCACGGCCTAGACAACGGGACATTAATAGGTGAACGGGGGTAAAAAAATACTTATGCATGAATTCCTGACAGGTTCTGCACATGGTTCAAGGTTTCCACGGTCTTTTCTCCATCAATGTGTTGAAGGTAGCGATCCAATGTGGAAATCAAATGCTACTGTGTCCCTTTGCGGAGTCAGACCTAACATTTCAGAATGGTAACTCTTTAAACGTGCACGTTTTTGAGTGAAATAACTCTATGGTACTTGCTGGATGTGTGTTTCTTGCAGTAAGGTTTAGCCTTATATCCACAGAAAGACACTTGAGGAGGCACTTTATGGTGTAAATTTATTCAGCACAACATACAGTAGAGGAGGCACACTGTTGGTGCTGAAATCAATATTTGCCTTTCATGGATACTTTAAACAGTGAATGCCCCTCTTTGAGGCAGAGGTACAGAGCCTGGGGCCACACACACACGCACACACACACGCACACAAGTGAATGCCAGTCAGTTTGGATGCTGAATAATATAGATCCACTATGGATCTTCTACATAGCAGAGTAGCAGCTTTCTATGAGAAGGACTTTGCATCATACGTTGCTTGTTCAACTCTGAGTTTCTCTGAAATACGTAAAAAGAGGGAATGGAGCCAATAATTTAAAAGGAATCGAAGTCCCCTGGCACAGTGTTGTGCAAAAAATAAAGGAGGGCATGGTATAAAAAAGAGGTCCTTTCAACTCATTTCTAAATGTGTGGTCACAGTGGACTTTGTTTATTCAGAAAAGAAAAAACCTATGAAAAAGCAACAAAAGGATGAAATAGTGTAGTGCAAACTAACACAACACCACTGTGGTCTATTGAGCTGACAGGACAGACCTGAATCTGTGGTTTAGTTACTCCAGCTTTTGGCTCAGACAGTGAAATAATGCTAATGTGAAGTCTTTTTAAAGTTGTAAGTATTCAGATTTGAGTCCTGGCTGATTTGGTGATGCATGTGGTTACAGGTGGTAACAGCAAGTGCATTTTAATAATACAGTTACCAGAATTCCATTTAAAATGATGTAACCTTAACCCCCTAACCCTAACCCTAACCCTAACCCTGTCCAATATGACGAGCCTGACTTTTTGGGAGACTGAGATGAATATGAATGCAACAGAAGAAGTGTGACCTGCATATATGTTCACCTTACACTCAAACAGACCCTGTGATGAGACAAATAACTGTCATACAGCTTTAATAAAGGAAATAGTTCATGATAATAAGACTGATCTCATGATCAAAATGTGTCTTCTGCATTATGTGAAGTACATACAAGCACTGTCTAATATCTTTCACATCACGTGTATGCAGTGTTCATGTGTATCCCTTGTGCCTGTTCACAGTATTAATATTACATGGCAAAGGCAGAATCCTCCAACAGTAAATACTATCATATAAAGCAGGGAGGCGATCAGAGAATACCACTTTATTGACTGTTGGCTGCAGAATAAATGTCTGCCATAAAAAAAGAAAAAATGGGGGGTATTATGAGGAAAATCGTAAAGCGTGTTTCTCCTTAAGGAGTGTTTCTTACCTGATGCTTGACGTCCCAGGTGACTCCACTAATCATGCAGCAGATGGGTAGGGAGGTTTGAGTTGCTGCTGTCTTGCCAGACTGTCAAGAGAGGGTGTCTTGGACCCTAGAAAAGTAGGACAACTTAAAGATACTGGGCCCGATTTCAGACCCCTGAAATCTGCGAGCTTCATCTTGCAATATGAGATGATCTTCTCTTCTAATGACACTCATCAGAAGAAACACAATACTGCAAGCCATGCATGAGCATAAAAGAGGACTGTAGCACTTGCAAACTTATTTGCAATTTGCAAGCGACAATCATTTGTGAAATAGGATGCTGGCACCATTTTTGATGTGCATTCGGTGTTCGTAATTGCTTTTGTGAAATAGGCCCCTGGCTGAGATCCCACCAGATCTTGCTGCTGGTAAGGCAATAGGTAGAATGAATATTTAGAATTGTATGATTCAACGTATAACGAAAGGCTGTTCAGCTTCTTCCAATTAGTTTCTCTTCTAGAATGACGGGACTATGGACTTGCTATTACAGTGCAATCGTTTCTTTCTGCTCTGGCAGGTCCCTCTGAGAAGGTATCAAGGTGAAACTTCTGGTCTTAAGCTGATGATCATTGAGAAGACATCGTTCCAAGCTCTTCATCAGAATCTGCCATGTGGCTAAAAATGTCATTAGTTCCCACATGAATGATGGTCTTTTTAATGCCCAGATGGTTCAGTATCATTTTATTGTGATGATGCTTGGCACAACTCTAAGTTTCTACTTAACTTCCCTAATTAGTGTATCTCCAAAAACAAGCATTAGTGATGACACTGGATCTGCCAGCATTAGGCTTGCGTCTGGCGTTAATGTACATGTACATGTGTTCCAAAACATAATCTTTGGCCTCGCGCAAAGGTGAAACTGCGAGCATGTGTGGGATGATTGTGATTTCTGTCCCCTGGAAAAATGTCATCCAAATCATCAAATGAGGTGCAGTGTGAAGGTTAGCAGGTCCAGGTTCTGTTCGAGCACTTTAAACACGGAGCAAATTTGATTTGTTATATAGCCCGCTCATATTTTGTGAAAATAAAAAAAATGGTGGTGTCCTTTATTCATGACAACTATTTTTTGCTTCACCTTTATCAAACAATTTTAGCTCCTTAAAATACCTTAACTATTATTTGCCATGCAGTCTAGCTGCCATAAATTACCCTCAGGCAAAAAAACAAACAAAAAAAAACATTACTTCACAATAAAGGATTCCAATTTGAAATTCTGTAATTATATTACAGATACTAATCCCAGTAATGCTCCATTGCTTCTACAATTTGGAGGTTGACTTGTTTTCTGTCTTATCTGGAGTTTGATGGATGGTTCACATCAATTTCAGAAATCATTTAGAGTGTTAAGAGCACAGACTGCTGCAGGGCACATGGTGGTGGGAGCTGTGAGCAGGCACTCACCCACAACTGGAAAAGAACACTGAAGCTCCTGGTAACTCAAAAGTTTAGATAACTAACGTACTTGGCTGCCAGTTAGATTTGTCTACATTAGGCTAGTAAGTTGCATGTGGTCTGTGTCTGGTTTTAATTAAGTTAACATTTTCTATTGATAGTCAGTACTTCTTTCCTCAAGGTTGACTGCTTTTAAATCAGATCTTTTCATTTTGTATTCCTATATATCTCAAATACACAAAACGCTGTGGAGGATTTTCAGTCGTATTATGAACTGTTGACAGTGCTGTGCTCAAAAACTGATGACACATTTACCCATTTACCTGTAGGCATGCTAGAATTGCTGCATGCTCAAGACGAAAACACATTACTTCACTGAAGGACAACAGTCCTATAAGCGTGACAGAGCCATACCACAGTGGAGATATGCTGCACTGAACCCAGTCTATTGATATATTGAAATTACCCGAGCTCCAGGAATTCCCCATGACATGTATCTTAGAGACTCATTGAAAATATATTCTCTGCCCGTCCGTGGCTTATTTGACATAGTATCTAATGGTCTTAGCACAGTTCCAAAACAAAGGAATGCAAGGACAGAGGCTGAATTACAAACCTTGAAGTTTACTCACAGATGAGGATGAATGCAGGGGCCCAAGGGCTTCCGTGCGAGCGATGCATCATATCTACAGAGTCCTTTTGGTATACTACGAATTTTTGCTGACAAAACTAAGTGGGAAAAAAAACAAAGACTTGTGCATCCAAACAGCACATAAGACACTGAGCCCTCGGCCTTTTTCTAACTGTAAATCTGCATTATCTGCGCACATGTTCCTCAGAAGTTTGTTCAATCCAGGACAGCTTGAGAAAAACGACCACCTTGGCAGTCCCGGCTATGATAATCATAAAGACTGTGTGAGGGCTTCTGGGCCAGTAATGTGCATCCAGGCTAAGATTAGATGCCTCTCAGTCCAGTGTGGTGAAAACATTACTGGGTGTATTGAGGGAAGCTGTCAAAGTTGTCCCTTCCAGACTATGTTCAATTCCACCTCAAGCGCCCCCAAGGGATGGTGTCTGGGAATTAGAGCTATCTCATTCTCTCTCACCCACCCACCTGCACATAAATTCACACACTCAAACACCCCTGTTGGCCATGACCCATCTGGTTTCTTTCTACTTCTGTGGTTTCCCGTGTCTGATATGGGAGCCAGAGCTGGTTAGCTGACAAAAATACATTTAATTACCCTCCAGCAACACACCTACCCACATACAGTATCCAGACAGACGGGCAGATGGACATACGCACACACAAACACATATAGAGTGCACACACTCCATCTCTCAGTCTTTCACCTCGCTTTCTGGTCTTTCCACCATCTCGTCACTTGTCTTGCCCTGACAGTCTTATGTAAGTGTCCTAAGGCGTAGGGGAAATCTCACTCTGTTTGCACATACAGTATGAAGACACACACACATTCACTTGAGCCAGGGCCTGTCCAACTAGTTTTTTTGTCGGTGGAGGGGAGGCGAGTCAGTCTGCGAAATGGCCTGTCCATCCATTTTAGCTTGTTAACGTCTTGAGGGAATAGATTGACTGTGACATGTCTAGTCCACCTGTCTGTGTGGAGATGGTTACATAATGAGTCTGTTTTAAGGTCTGGAGGTTGGCTGATGGGTCAGCTCATGCACAGGTTGGAAAATGTAACATAAGGGGAGAGCCAGAATGTGGAGGTAATGCCTAACAAGTCGAAAGACAAGATAGGTTTCACACAACTAAAGGAATACTGTATAGATAGTACACAAAGCTGACACACTGAAGTTTCTGTTACTTTGCATTCAGAAAGATTGAAGAAAAAGCAGGTGAATTAGAGTTAAATTCCATTGTTTGTTTTTTCAGTGGCAGTAGCCCGCTGTGCAATCATTTGGGTATGAATGGGGTAATAGCATAATAAGTCTATGCATAACATTTTTTATATTTAACTTTTCCCTACAGACATCAGTAATTCGGTACACTATTGTACTATCTGCTTAATCAGTTTCCCAACCTGAATACTTAATGTGAAATATGCAGGTGTTATTGCAGCATACAGAACAGGCTGCGCAGTAGTGTTAATGCACAGCCTAACAGGATAAACTAGTAACCATTCACCTCAACTCAATCAGTTCACCATAAACATTTGGGAAACCTTTACTTTGTTTAACTCACTTTCTGCTGCATTTGCCAAAGAAGCCACATAGTTCCAGCCTATGTTTAACTGCTAAACAGTGACAGCACTGTGCATATTTGTTTGTGGATGTGTGCAAGGATCCTGTACATTTTAGTTAAGCCCCAGTCAGCTGCGCACACTGTAGAAAGCATACACAATTTCATTTCAGCATACTGTAACAAACATATGATTATCCACATTTAAAAACTGTAACTCTGCATTTGAACATTAAACAGAAAACAATGCTGACATACTGCCAGATCTACTGTAGTTGCGGCTATATTATATGATGTAGAAGGCTGCAGTTCATAACTTACAAGAGAAATATTCAACCAGAGTCTCTATTTTAGGCTGTGTCAGGATTAGAAATCAATGGGTGCTCTGTCCAGACCAGAGTGCCTGTGGGTTTTTTTCCCCTGAAAATAAACAAACAAACAAATAGGAAATCTCCCAACTGTTATCAGTTTTGCAACTCTGAGTTTTGTCTGTTGCTATTCTAAGATGAACCCACTGTGTGCAAAAATCACAGATAACCAACAAGAATTCGACTTCCAAAATACAAAAAAGTATTTAAAAAAAACATCATGTAATCTGGTGGCTGTTGGTTCCACATTTTTCTAGCACTCAAATTACACTGACTGCATGGAAGGCGTTTAAAGCACTATTTCCAAAAATAGCGCACCGACAGCTTTCACAAAGAGACATACAGTATATTCGCGTGCACTTTCTGTTTTATATTAGGCCTATATTACATTTATATTATATTTTCAATATTGTATAATTGAGTTTTCATTACCTTAGAACGAGCCCTTTATGTCTTAAGAGTAAGGTCCTCTTCCACGGAGTCTGCCATGTTGCACCGCCATATTTCTACAGTAGCCCAAAACAGACAAACCAGACACTGGTTCTGGAGAGAATCTTTTGCTGCCACCATAGCTTCGCCTACACACGTGCAGCAGGAGAATGACTCAACCAATTCAGTTGGTTGTAAAGATGCTGTACACATAAGATGGTGATGTTGGCCAGGTATAATACCACTTTTGTAATTAGCTCTGAACATTGCAGCTCAGGCTGATTGGAATATCATTTATTTTGCAGGAATTTGGTCTTAAACCAAAGTATTGACCTGATGATTTCCTGTTTTTGTTGTGTTTTATGCAGTTTGTGTCTGTCATCACAATCAGACAGTCGTGGCTCAGGTGGTAGAGCAGGTTCCAACTTCCCTCCACAAGCTGGAGTGTCCTCGGGCAAGACATTGAACCCTAAACTGCTCCTGATGGCCGGTGATCACTTTGCATGGCAGCTCTACCACCACTGGTATGTGAGTGTGTTCATGAGTGGGTGAATGAGGAACACATTATAAAGGGTTTTGTAGAACCTAGTTAAATGGTGCCATTTAAGTGCAGACCATTTACCATTTTCAACTAGCCAGGGAGTTGCGGTTGGGAATCAGCCAACTGGCTAATCTGGCACATTTACATAAATGTCTATTAATGTGCACTGTCCCTGTAATCCTAACATGTATATATAAATGATGGCATCAGTGAATACGTTTAGGAATCACCAAAGGAATTACAATTTGTCCTGTAGGAAAGATAGACATCTGTATCCAATTTTATGGCAATCGCTCCGTTATTTGTTGAAATATATCCGTCTGTTAGAGGTGGCCCAACCAGCAGACCAACATTTTGCCTAGAAAATGAATGAGCTTAATTTGCACAAACCAGTAAACAAATCCTGTGTTCTGGGCTTTTATTTGCAGCATATTTAGTGTGCATATGGCTTATACACATTAAAACTGTAATAACAAACTGTTTACCGAGATTGCAGCACAATTTAGCACTGTGACAGCACTATGATTCTTTGGAGCAGTAAATCAAAGGTGTCATACAAGAGCCTGGGGCCTGGAAATGCTAATAGTGTAGCAACGCCCCCGCCTGTGGCCACAGGTTTCATTTGGAGCCTGATGACCTGGATAAATCAGTTTAGTCCAGCTTGAGGCGGCCGGGAAATGTGTTAGTATGTGTAAATTGGTGTAAAAATGGTGCGGTAACGCCCTTGGTTACATTCAGTAATAATGTGAACACCCCTGCTCAGAAATCTAAACAGCATCATTTTCAGGTGGCTAAATGTTGATGCTGAGTGCCTGTTTTTGCCTTGGATTTTTGCCTACGGCCACCTGTGGAATAGCAAATAACTTGTGAAATCACATCTCATCACTATGAAAAAACTGCAACTAATTACAAAACTAACCTTCAAAAGACACCGAGCTACATATGCAACCCATGAAACACTTATTCACAACATCTCACACATTACGTTCTAGGCCACCGCACTTGAGAAGTATCTTTTATCTGCTTTGAAACACATCCGATTCTATCTCAGACAAAATCACTTCAAATCACATCATTGCAGGCTGAAAAAAACAACACAATATGAGAACCCGAACAAAGGAGAACCTCATGTCTGGTGATGATAAAAAATCCCCTTTTCAAGATTTTCTAACAAGGAATTTTTTTTGTCAAACCCTCTGACAACTCAAAAATAGTAGCTGATTTTGTGACAATGATAGCATGCCTTCAAAATACACTTTTATTTTGACTCTGAATTGAGCTTTTACAAAACCAGGTAAGACAAAATTGTTGTAGGGAGGAGACTGACAAAGCACAATATAAGTGAAAGTGATTGAAGGGGATAGAGGAGAAGAGATTGACGGCTGAGGAATGAAAAAAATAGCAAAGTGGTTGTTGATCTGACACAGGTGGATACTAACACAGAACGGGTGTAAAGGCAGCAGACTGTGGAAGATGTGCCTGTAGAGTATCTTAAGCAGACAAGAAGACATATCAGTCAGTCTATACCCTAAGGGGCGGGACGGGACTGCATCCCTTCTCAGAAACTCATTTTTCAGCCAGTGATAGGGCGGTGCTGAGGCCAAGATGTCCATCTGTCAAACTTGCACAAAAGCACACGCGAGGAGATGTTTGCGGCCATATGTAAAAACGTCACAGGTGACAGTGATCTGTTTTTGATAGAATAATATATGTGTTTGGTTTCATTTCTACATTAACGCTCTCATTCCTAGCAGGACCTGTGTCCACCCTCACACAAATCCAACAATGGATCATTAAACACATCAGCACTTATAGTAACCAGCCACAGCTGTGATTTTTCATATAATCAGTGATGCATGGTAATGCTTCCAGCCTTGAGGACAGACAAGCCATACGCTCACTCGCACACACAAACCGTAAAGGACAACTTAGCTCAGGTAGTGCAAAGCAATCTTGGCAGCCAGCCTTGGCATATTCGCAGCCTTTTACTATCAACACAGCGAAACAGAGGGCTGACTCTCACAGCTTGCTGGCAAGGTAAGGTGTCCTTGGGTAAACCAATGTACAAACTGCATACAGAAAGAGATATTATTCTGTTCCTAGATTATAAGGCCTCACCAGCTGGTTTATGGCTTCGTTAATTTGAAGTTGGCAAAACGACAACTCTGAGTGTCACTCAAGAGAAAGACTGATGGAGGAAGGGGGGAAGGGAGACCCAAAAAAAAGTTGGTAAGAATGAGCGAGAATCAACAAAAGCTAGATAGTAAACTCTGGCATGGAGCAACAGATGCTGAATATTGTTCTCATTTATTCAGGGCCTGCTGTGTTAATGGCTGTGTAAATCTGCTGGTCTCACAGAGTGGTAGAAACTAGCACTGGCAGGCCTCAACAATGCAGCCTAATTGGAGATAAGCCTGAACAACAAGCCTATAGCTTGGCCTCATAAATTACAGCTCCTACACCACCCAGTCCATTCGTGTTCTTTCTCTAAACAATCCCAATACATCCCAATCTTAAACACAATTTACCTCTTTTTACCAAGCATTGTGGCTTCTTGCTCTTTTGTTTTTGTACCCATTTCCTCCTTATAACTCTTAAAAATCTCACCCCCACTTGGTGATAGGACCATTCTCCCCTCCTCTGTCCATTCCTCCCCCCTTCCTCTCTTTCTTGCCCTGGCCTTCCCAGGGTTGTAAAGAGGGCTGTGCAGATTGAACAGTAAATTAAATTAATGTAGGCCATTTCTCAATCATTTTTCATCCCCCTAAAATGATTAAGGCTGACGTAAGAAGTTCATTAAAACAGAAAACATTAGGCTCATTAAAAAGCCATTAAAACTATCGCAGAGAGGTGATTTATGCTGGAGTGCGACTGGGGGAGGAAATGATTGGATGCGAGGGGGGGTGGTCGAGTCCGAATGGAAGGAAATGGGAGACGGAGGAGGTTGATGGTGGGGAGTCAGCTTTTTAAAAAGGAGGCCACAAATAGTAAACACATAGGAATGAAAGAGGGATGGAGGCAAAAAGAAACAGTGGGTGGCAAGCATTAGTAGAGCTTTTAAGTGCCAGGATCCTTCCTTCCCATTGCACCTAAACTGGCACTCTAGCTGCAGATCTCTCTGCCTCTCTAATGTCTTCACACTAAGTCAGCGGAGCTTCACACCAGACATCATTAACTGTCCTTAACTCTGGCATTTACCAAAGTAAATGTCATTGTTCCCAATCGTCATCTGTAAAACACGACACAATATGCAACCACGGGGCTGCGTGCACGTGCAGCTGTACTCATGCATACTAATGCCTCAAATTTCACCCTCGTCTAAGTAACAAAACTCTTTCACTTGTCTTGTTCTATATATTCCACCCTTTTTGTGTTACATCTGTTCGGAATACGGTGCATTCAGCGAGATAGCATCTCAAAGCCCATTCTCTTCGTTTGACAAGGCAGAGGGAGAGCTTTCAGCCTACTGTTGCAGGTACAAAGTGGCAGGGAGATCGGCAGAGATGGAGAGGCGGAGGGGAATATTTTGAAGAAGGTCTTTGAAGCAGCAGGCAGCAGTTCTGTGTCGGATAGATTCGGCTGTGTGTGCTAACGCAGCAGCTGGTGACTCAGACAACAGTGAGCCAGGTTTCTAGAGCTCAGCTCACCTGGAGAGGCTCAGCAGATCGGATGGTTAGATTCTGCTCACTCTCCGTCTAGCTGGAGGCAAGGTTTCACTGATATGTCTGCCGCTATCAAGCAGACAAGCTGTCTGTGATACTAATGCATCACCGCATATTCCACTTGGCATACATAGGGAAGACCGGGCTATAGAAGTCCTAATATTTAAGCTTTTGTATGAATTTGATTGGGATTTTAGTGAAACATATTTGTGTCAGGATTGATCTTGTATATAAAGACATTAACTAGTTGGTTTATTACGTTAGTTTATTCTCCTTGCTTTTAATTCTGTATTCAAACATTTCCTTTTTTTCCTTTTATTTCCCCTTCAACTGCATCTCATCACCCCATTTTGCAAAAAAAATGCTATAGAACTTATCAAGAAAGAGATCCCTTGCACATTATTCATTCTGATTCTCTAAAGCGTGGTCTCTCAGTTAGCAATTTATTCAAATATTCACTGGTCTCTTTGAATGTGGGAACGCATACATATTGTTACTGTCGGACACATAAGGCATGCAGAGCAGGCTTGAAGGGCTGATACACTGCAGCTCTTTTGCTCCCTCTAGGTACGCTCGGCTCTGTTGCATTTCCACCTTTGAAGATGGCTGAAACCTTTACATGCAAATGTACAAGCGTGCTCGCACGTAAACAAACACATCCCAGTTTTATGCAGATGTTTTTGTGTTTAAAAGAGAATACCAAATGGCGCCAGAAGCGGGCCAGTAGATGCTTTTAACCTGAAGGGATCCTGTTGCAGTCTCCCTAATTGTGTGTGAAGCTGCCAACTGTTTTTTTGTCATGTGTGTATGTGTTTAGTGTCTAACCATCCAGCTGACAAAGACACACTTTGATTTATTGGCAAACAGTTGAGCTAGTTAGCAGTCTGCAGATGTATGTGTGTATGTAGGACTGAAGACTGCGTGTGCGACTGGTTTCGTTCCACACAAAGAGAATGTCAGAGAAGTTGGCTGTTAGTCACGTATACAATTTTCAGTTTGGCTTATAGTTCAAGCGGCACTTCACTAAGGAGACACATATTAACCCTGCTCTTGAAATCATGTTCATGTGTTACGAATTTGCAACGGTAAATATGTTTTAATTAATACAATTTTTACATAATCTGGATACTTCATCTGCTTGTAGCAACAAAGAATGATTTTTTTTGTTTATGTTTCTGCTTTGACACTCTGAACACTTAGTTAAGCTTGAACAAAGTTGAAAGTCACAGGTATGACATGTTTACCTTAATGAAATTTAAACCAAAATCACAAATTTCTGTAAAGCAAAAAATATTGCTTTAAGGAAATACTTTGGTTTGGCACTTGCATGTTTCCTTTTTAAGCAGCTGCCAGTAACCGTGTGGTCACAGTTGCCAAGCAACTTGCGGTCACACCAGGAAATTACTGGTCCTGCAGAAGACCCTGATAAAAGACAGAAGGACACCTCTGTGTGAATTTTCTTGTGTGCGAAAATGTAAAAGTTCCCTGAAAAAAGCCCCGACAGCGATTATGTTTCTTTCAAAATGCAACTCGCAAAGCTGATGTTGTAATATATACTGTATAAACATAATTTCCGGGAGACAGGTTTGCATTAACAATGACAAATTATTCTTCTGATCTCCTTCTAACATGCAGTCCTTCAGTTTATTTGACACTTTCTCCGCTCTTTTACTTGTTTTTTCTTTCCTTTCCTTTGAGAATGTCTCCCCGTTTTCCCCCGTCACTCTCTGCCTTTGCTTTTAGCGCATAATTTCCTCGCAAAACCCTCTGATCTGTTCAGCTCCAAAGGATCCTGTTGACACATGAATTATGGAATTGGACATTATTCAACATTGTTCCACGCTCCTCTTTACATTGTGTTGCTGTGCATTTATTGGTAGGAAGTGCAGATTGGAATAAAACATGATAGTGGCTCTGTTTTATAGCTACAAAGTCTGATGCAATATTTGCTTACAACAGAGCTGTGCAGTTCCACTTTATACACACTGCTTCCTTATAGAGATGCGTATAATAATGCATATGTAAACACACTGACACGCTCAAATATGTCTCTGTTACTCTTTGCATACGACTGCATCTCTATGGAGTGAATGCGTTAGCGCTTCTTGTGTGTTGTCTTGTGGTGTCTGTGCAAACAGCATTTAGAGCTTTGCTGAGCCCCACAGAGTAAAACCACACTTGGCTGCATATTCATGACAACTGTGGATGTATACTTTTGCGACTTATTTTTTGGAAATGTTCTCAATATAATTACCACCCAGAAGCTTGTGTGCGTGTGTGTGCAGCACTTTCTGTCGGCGGTGGTAGTGCGGTGGTCGGCATGAAACAGAAGTTTGCCCGCCCTGACTCTAAACCTTGTTTCACTTGACTACACAGACACACACACACAAGGACACACACACACGCTCTCAGTATGGCCAGTGGACTCCCTCAACCCAAATGAGTGACATGCAGGGCAGGCTTTAGTTTTTTAATGAATTAGTCATAACTGTCATCATCAATCAATCAATCAATCAATCAATCTTTCAGTCACTCCAACGGGCCTGCATGGCGCCATGCATTATGCATAGTCTGTTCGTCTGAAAAGGGAGACAAACTGCTCATTTCATATGCATACGTTTGTGTACCGCTCTAAAGCACCTTTTGTAAGTTTATGAAGCGTTAAGGTTCGGTGACGCTGTAACTGCAAGGCAGAAGCTGCATGAGTGAGTTTAGCCCTGTGATGGAGTGACTAGCAGCTATCTTGACTTCCTGACAGCAGACCATCAGTTGATTTTATATCGTGTTCTCTCTGTTTGATTGTCCACACTGATACCCATCACCGTCAATCTGGCAACTGAACAGCTTCTACCGGTTGTGCCTTTTCTTTAGGTTAGTGAGGTATTTATTATTGTTCACTCTTGGAAAGATGAGTAAATGTAGAATTTGTATCGACGTAGCTTACACAAACAAAATAATAGAATTGCAATGAGCTTAGAATTCAATTAATACGTTTCGCCTGTATATTTTTTTATTTTATTTAACCTTTATTTTACCAGGTAAAAATGTTTGAAAACCAGTTCTCATTTACAAACATGACCTGGCCAAGAGGCACCAGCAGGAACACATATACTGTAAGTACACATATAAAACCACAGACACAAATAGACATAAACATAACACAGAACAAAAGTAAACAGATCAACAAGTAAGAATCATGTCTACAAGTAAGAAGTATGTCAACAAGTAAGAAGCATATATTCAGAACCTGATGTAACTTATTGTGTCATAGCCATTCATTCTGGTACAAAAACTATTATTTTTATCGTGACCATGAACAGAAAGAGTGAAGGCTATTTTGACGCAATCTCACAAACCCTATAAGTGCTACAATACATATTCACTCCAGCAATATTAACTTGCAGCTGATAATGAATCCCCATAATGCTCTACTCGCTTGTACGTTCAGAGCAGAGAACAGAAGTGAGAACACCACTGTGCAACATCACTTAAATGCCAAATGATTCAAAATTATATCATTTACAGTATTTGCATTACGTCCAAGTTGAACAGTAGGGTCATTTAAAAACTAGTTTAGATTTAATACATTTCTTTACTCAGATTATTATTATTTAAAATCCAGTACGTTCTCCACCTTTATTTTTGATGACAGGATCAATCCTCCTCAGGATGATGATACCAAATCACTAGATAGATGTGAATGCAGTGTGAGATTGAGTGGATGGTGGTGGTCGGAGGCCGATGGCGCAGATTGGCAGCCTCGCTTCCATCAGTCTACCCCAGGGCAGCTGTGGCCACATACGTAGCTTACCACCATCGAGTATGGAGTGAATGAATAATGCAATGTAAAGCGTCTTTGAGTGTCCAGAAAAGTGCTATATAAAACCAATGCATTATTATTATTATTATTACTATTCATGAGAGACTATTTTTTTAAGCTGCTGTTTGATGGAGGGGTTGTGTTGCTCTGCCTTTCTCTTTAAAATAGCCCATAGTTTTTTGTGTAATAGTGTGGAATGTTCCTCTTCTGCCAAGCTTCTGCAGTCATCTTGTCTGCCAGTATTTTGGTATATTCACCGTAATTCATGGTACTATCTATAAATGTCACCTTTTGGACTTGTGCGCCCACTATATCATCACACTTCCACCTCCGTGTTTCACTGTTGGGACTATGCATTCACTGTGGTAGTCCTGCCCAGATTCACACCAAGTGTAGTGCAACCCGCTTGAGCTGAATTTATTAATAATTTATTTATAATTTATTTTGGTCTCATGTGACCAAAGAATGTGCTCCCAGTATGCATTAGGTGTCTTTTCATGTCTTATAGTAAAGTTTAATTTGCAGCAACCAAATGTAAATACACCCATAGAGCTTGATCCATGGTAATTTTATACAATGTCCTTTACACTGTCTGAGCTGTCACAGAAACTTATATTTCCATTAATAACCCCTGTGCCAAGTCTGAGGCACTTGCCTGTCTATTTTTTTAGACCTAGATTGTATAGGTAGGGCCTCATTTTAGGAGGACAGCCACTGCAGCTCCGAATAATGGTACTATGTCTCGTTCTATACCTTCTGATAACTGCTGCAACTGTGTTTAGGCTGATATTTAATTGGTCACCACCATCATTGTGAAGTCTGTCTCACAATCAGATTTTTCAGTTCCTCTGTCAAAGCTTTTGGCATGTGGAGCCATGTAGCAGACATACACATGGATACAGCCCATTAGGAAAAAACAGAGGAAGTTCTGCTGCTAAGAGTTAATTTTATAACCATGTTCATGCAGTTAGGCAAATTGGAAATCACAGCTGTGCTCAATTTTGTTTCTGTGATCACAGGTTTTCCAACATATGTGTCAGTGATCACAAGTGTATTCACTTATGTTGCACTGAGTTCCTACTTTCAATCCCGTTGTATCAATATAGTCTTTCTGAAGTGTTTGCATTTGATTGTTCATAGGAGGAAATACTGTACAGTTCAGCTTAGGAATGATGCAATTATTAAGAGGTATTACAATTCTGAAACAGTTCATATTTAAGTAAAATCACTCAGGGATAAATGCGCTACTGTTTTGGTACAACTAAAGTGGCCAGCTGTTGAGGAGAATTACCAAACTTTTTAAAAGTTTAATCCAATCTAAAGCATCAGCATCTAAAACTTGTGACACACTTTAAAAGCAGTGAATCGATCGGATTGAGATCTGTGGAGTTTGCAGTTCAGTTTATAGGAGCCTGTTAGCAATGGAGTCCCGTTGCCATGGGAAGGTGTACGTGGTCTGAAAAAGTCTTTAAATAGGTTGTATGTGCCGAAGTAGCATCCACCTGAATGCCAAGACCAAAGGATTCTTTGCAGAACATTGCATTGTGATGAGATGAGCAATGTCATTCACTCCCCCTGTCAGAGGTTTTAATGTTGTGACTGATCGGTTCTAGTCTTTTAACAGGATTTCTTCACAATATGGAAGTTATATAATAACACAAGCTTTATTCTTTATGATCAAGTCTTACTTTTATACCAAACCTCAGAATTATGACATTTACTGTTGCATGCAAAGTTCCATGGACAACCTCTATGATTATGTCAATTCACTGTCCTCAAAACAGCTTTCTGTAAGGTTGTGTGTGCTTGAGACAGACTCATACATTGTTCAGGGTTTATCTTTACTAAGACATAAAGAGACGGGGAAAAAATTCTATTACACATTAAGGTCAACAAGAGTGCAGTTACTGCAAAACACACAATGCAGTCATTTTGAAAGGGGTTATTCTTATTTCAGTCGACTCACTCTTTAGAAGGGAGTGTAGTACATATTTAAGAAGTGCATGTATTTCTGCAGCTACTATGTTCTGACCGTTAGAAGTCTTTGGAATCACAAGGAGCTTGTTACAAACTCTGAGGTCAAACAGCGAGATGAAATATGTAACGTGTATCCTCAGCAAAAATGCTTTGACTTGCACACTTCACACCTCAGCCTCCCATCCTGCTTTTGGTGGATTCATAATTAATGATCTATAAATGAATAATGCATTTTCATTTCACCCACTCCTGTGAAACAGGAATTTGTGGCGTGTGACCATGTCCACTCAACTTAAAACAACTGTTTGCCTCCCAACACTGGATTGTCTCCTTTCCGCTCCTTTCCCCCCTCATCCTGTAGATTTCCCTGATCCTAGCTATGCATTTTCTGTACACCTGCTTACCTCTTTCGACTGGAATTACTTTTTTTTTTCATCCCCACACTGATCATCCACTTGCTCGTAGCATCTCTTGCCCAAAAGAGAGACGATCCATTAATCAGCAAATAGTGCATTACCTTTGTAATTAACATTCAACTGAGTTTCACCCAGTAATATTTCATTAGTTTATATGCAAATAATTTTGAGCGATTGCCTCATTTGGTCTGTGAGTGCAATGATATATTGGTCTGGTGAAGGAAGGTGCACGTGTGAATGTGTGTGTGGGTGCCCATGTGTGCACCAGTGCATGTGTGTGTGTGTGTGTGTGTGTGTACATGCACACGCACTCATACTACCATACTGTAGGTTAACGCATTTTCATGAACTCTATCTCTCTGTCTCTCCCGCACACATACACATTTACTTTCTCCCTTTCACAAACACACACACCAATGCACACGTGCACACACACACACACCCACACACACATGATAGATGACTAGGCCATATATCCTTGTGCTGGGTTTTTAAAGGCATTAAGCTCTTTACTCACATTGAACTAATTTCAAATTCACTGCACTCCATCAAACCTGAGTTGACTATTAAAACAGCGCAGTCAATTTCTTCTCAGTTTACCTGAAATGTACCTGCAGGTACTTGTGGGCTGCACCTCTAAAAGCAGCCAGACCTACATGTTTATTTCATCAATGAATGAGAAAGTTGAAAAACAGATTATTAATCCTGCAAGTTCTGTATTTACTGTCTTCCTCCTACTGTAATTTTTGCAGCTCTCAGTCCTTTTTGATACAATTTTCTCACGAGTGTCTTTATTTTAATGTCAGAACCTTTGTTTATTTTTGCTTAGGGACACATATGTGATGGCCTCTTACAGTGGGATGTTGATGCACATCATATTGGAACATTTGCTTTTCACAGCCAAAATGAAAGCAATGGTTGGCTTGGTACATGTTGTTATTGCTAGAAATTCTAACGTTTGTTTTTATATGAGAAAGAATTACCTTCTGTGCACTCAAAAATGACATAATTTGGCTTTCAAGTATGATTCTCTTTTAATACAACTGAATATTGTTTTTCTCAAATGTGCTGAACTCAAGTTGATTTGGCATTAAAGGAATAATTTGGCTTCATTTGGGGGTAATTTGCTTTCTTGCTGGGATGATGACATGAGAATTAAAATATTAGTTTGCAATTAGCTTAGTTTAGAATAAATGCTGGAAACAGGGGGAAACTGCTTCCCTGCGTGTGTTGAAAGGTAACAAAATTCCCCCACCAGCACCTCTAACGCTCACTCTTTAACACATCATACATTTGCATATTAAAGACATGTTGCAACTTTGTTACACTTGAACATCTATACCGATTAGCTACAACATTATTATACCGGTGACAGTTGAAGTGAATAACATTGATCATATTGGTACTATGTGGTGTTCTGCTGGAAAACCTTGATTCTGGCATCTGTGTTGATGAGACTTAGACACCCAAATAAACATTGTCCCAGAACAAGCACACTCCCTCATGCAAATGGCAATCCCAAATGTCATTGGCCTACCCCCACAGGAAAATGCACCCCACCACATGGCAAACATATCAAACAGTCAGGAACATCTTGAGGAACATGACAATCGCTTGATTTGACCTCCAAACTTCCTAGACCCCATTCTGATCAAACATCAACAGGATGCAGTAGAACAAGTTTGATTGATAGAG
>OMNN01005948.1:4177-14776 GCA_900302755.1 Chromis chromis
GGGTTGGGGGTGGGGGGGGCGACCTGCTGCGAGCTGGACAATGGCTGGTCAGCAGAGGGCATTGTGAGCTGTGTGGATGTGTGGAGGGAGGCGGAGGACGGTGGGGAGGGGGAGGCGTGCTCTCCTGGAGTCGTACATTCAGCTCAAACCTGGTCCAGGCTTTTCTCTAGAGACGTGTACATTCGAAAGACGGGTGGACGTTGCACGGCCGGTGCTACATTCAGTTTTAACCAATTCGAGTGAAAATTTTGATAGCTGAATATGACTGAGGGGGGAATTTAAGGACCCAGAAGCTTCCTATAGAAACACAACAATGTGTTTCAAATAAAAACAAATTTAAAAAAAGAAGCATGGGTCCGACAAAGTGCGCATTTTGAATGTCTTGAATGATTCGTATGCTTACATTTTCTAGGCATGAAAGCCTGTCTATTCAGAGGAACACTATGATTGTTGAGGTGGAGGAGCACAGATGAATGAGGCGTGGAGAGAAAACGAGAGCTTCAGAGCCCAGCAAAGCGAAAAATCTTCTGCTTTAGTGCAGTTTACAGCAACCAAAGACCACACACTGACCAATAAGATGCAAACCTTTGATCCAATAGTGCAACATTCAGCAGGAAGCATGGCATGTGTCCCGACGACGCCAAAAAACACTCACCGGGACTTTTACATTCAATCAGACTAGAGACAAGAAGATAGCCTTCTTTTCGTACCATGAATAAACAGTTTTGTTTAAAGTGCACTCAAATACTGGTAGTGATTCAGAAATCCAAACTGTCACACTGGAGAGTTAATTAGTTCCTGGGGTCAAATTGGAAGTTTTAACTGATGGACGAGGTGATCGTAAGAGGCAGACGGATCTGAGCATGTCAGGGCCCTGGCCTAGTGTGGGCGGAAGCCTTGTCTGTGGGGGATGAGGGGGGAGACCTGCAGGAAGGGACCGTTGTACTGGGCACAGGTGGACAGCCTCAAACAGAGCGTGTTTAATTCCTCTACATGCACTTCAAGATCACAGCAAGAGTGAGCTAGAATATCGAAACAGAGAAAAGAGCTTTCATGCAAGAGATCTAAGTCACAGGTACAACAATGCAAACAACTCAAACTGGAGGTTAAACTAGGAGCCGCGGCGCCGCCAGGAGACTCGGGGCGACGACAGCAGCAGAGGGGGAGAAGGGGGGTGGAAGAGGAGGAAAGGGAAGACGACAAGCTCTCTACTGGGGGGTGAAGCCGGCCGCAAAAGGGGAGCCCCGAGGGGACTCCTTTCTTTTTGCGCCTCTTCTTCATCCTCAACCCTCAGCTCTGCTGGTTCTGCTGGCGGTTCTTGGTGTAGCTTGTAAAGACAAAATTGTAATCGTTGAATTGAGCCAACTGGCGGTCGAGACGCTTGTAGCCCTCGAGTTTCTGGGCAGAAGAAAACACACTGCGACATTTGGAGCTCTGCACAGGCAAACACAGAAGGAAAAAAATGAATTTACTCAGTGGCACTTTCAATTAAAATCACACAGAGTAAAAACAAGCTTGTGTTTTAAAGCCCACCTGATTGACAAAAAGCGTAGTCACAAATTTTCCTGGTTTGAACACCTCCACAACCTTCCTGACCAGATCATCGTACGACGTCTGGGAGAGGTTGGTTTCGAAGCTGACGTAGGAGAACTCTGGCTCCGGGGTGATGTGGATGGTCCAGTAAGTTCCCTGCAGGAGACGAGTAGAGCCGCATTACAGAAATGTTTAAGCAGCTGACAAGATATAGATGAACAAGAAAACACCCAAGCGTCACTCACGTCAGTCTTCATTCC
Source organism: Chromis chromis (assembly GCA_900302755.1). Taxonomy (NCBI): domain Eukaryota; kingdom Metazoa; phylum Chordata; class Actinopteri; family Pomacentridae; genus Chromis; species Chromis chromis. The sequence goes on from OMNN01005948.1 coordinate 5,971, forward strand.
ATTCATTGAGTATCCACAAGGGTTGAACATTGTGGCGTCGATCACAGAACCTGGTATCAGGTCACAAATTCCACTCATCTGGAAGAGGAAGGAAGAGGATCGTCAGCTAACACTTTTAAACCTTTCATGTCTGCTCATGTGTGACATTAATCCCAGCCGGATTCTGTGAACAAACCTCTGTCCCCTCACAACGGGGCCTATGTGTATTGAAGCAAACACACACCGACTTTGAGATCTACTTACACGAGTGACATCACTTGCAGAAACACCATCTTTCATGTAGAACTGGTCCATAATGGCTGGATCGAGGTCGCTCATCAGAACTTCCAGCGTCTGATCCGCATGCTTGTTCTCCCAGAACTCTGGTAGGTCCAGGGTGAACAGGTACCTGAGAGACACACAGGGATCGATTGAGTATTATACCATAATAGGAGGACACATGGAGCTGACATTTTTTCTCCAGGATCTCACAGCCGTACTAGATGCAGTAATTATTAATGCTAAAATAAAACTGTCATTTAGCATCATCTACTGGTTAATTTATCTGTGCAGAAACAAAAATCTCTACAACATTTTGCATTATTGGAGAGCATAGTTCCGTTTTAATTTCTACTGCATGCACATCCACTGATATTAGCAACACTGAGGCTACATATGAAGTTTCAGCCAGTGTGGATAATGTGATGCTTACCAGCAGTCAGAGTTCAAACGTCCCATACAGTAGGCTGCACCATCTGAGGAAAAAAAAGAAGAAGGGGAAATCATGGTTGAGTTCATTCATTTGCATCAAACAATTTCTCAAAATGTGGAACTGCATGCTTAGTTAATTGGATTTTGGGTTTTGTTCTCCATCAAAGCATAAAAACACAGACATGCACGAATGCAAACCAAAAGAGGTGTCAGATTATTTCAGGGTTTCTGCAGGAACCACCAGGATGATACATTTATGCAGTTACACTTAGAATGCCATTTAGTTCTCATTTCATGGCTATACTGGCCAAACTATGAAACATTCATGGTCAGCACTTCCCTGCGGTATGAAGCAGTAATTCTTAATGATTTATTAAATATTAAAGCATAATCCGAACCTGAATAAGAAGCAGAAAATAGATAGATAAATGGATTATCCCATTTAAAAATATAACTAATCAATTTAAGGACAAATTTTACATAACATTTGGAACTACAGTGCTCTGGGCTCTTTCCAGGTGTTTCTTTTTTTGATGATGTTACAGCCTTAAGCAAAAACAAATGTAATTTAAGGCCCACTTTGAGGAAATTGAATTTTTATGTGTTTTTTTTAAAGCTTTAAGGCCGGCAGACACTCCGTGTCTGCTTCTAAAAATGGTTTGTGTTTTTGTAAGAGAAGAAACAAGCCAAAAATGGACGTGTTGCATACTTGGGAAAATCTGGCTGAGAAAGTCGACTTCCTCCTGGAAGTTTCGATGAGGGAACTCCTGATGGGTTGGCTTCATAAAGTTTTTGCGGGAGTAGAAGAAATTCTGCAAAGAAGAAGATGAAAAAAGGATTTGATAAGTGCTATAAACCTGCATCAGCACAAACCTGAGCTGTGTAAACCTGCATCAGCTCAAAGCACCAGTGAGAGGCTACAGAATTTAAGCATTCACATGTACATGGTTGTTAATCGTTACAAATATGCAGACAAGTGTCTAACCTCGATGGTATCGAAGCCGGAGTACTCCCTGGCAAGTTCCAGCAGAGGCACCAGTGCTTGCAGTAAGAGGGTGGTTCCACATGTCTTCAAAATGAAACGTCTCTTGGAGACAAACATGCTACTCTCACTGTAAATGGAAAAGAAAAACACAAGGAATGAGTTTATCATGCGTAACAAACAAACACTGATTATCTGGTGGTTTTACTCCACCTACACACTACTATCTTTAAAATATATATTTTTTTAAATGGTCAAATAGCTTCGACCAGTTGAGTCAATGCAGAGCTGTCAACCTACATATCTGTACAAACCCATCCATGATCGATGTAAGAGGAGCTAAAGCAGAATTCTTCATAAGTTTTAACTTGCCACACAGATGTTTCAGACACAGCACAGCAGTAATTATAGGGAAAGTACGCTGTAGTTTAAGACAACATGCTTGTGGGAAACCCCAGCTGTCTGATACCAAGGTAGGTCTAAAGAAATCATAAAATAAACCATCGTAATCTGATTTAGTCACTAGGAGAGGTGGACAAATGGAGAAACAAAAAGTGTAACTGTCACATAACAAAAAATGAAATCACTCATTTGTTTAACCTACCAGTTTCATTCTTTATTATTAGCAGAGTAGTTTGCTGGCTTTAACTGTGGCCTCATATCAGATGAGCTATAATTATACAAGTAATGATCCTATCAGATTTGATTTAGAAATGGGGTCTATGCAGCTTGTAATGTACAGTAGTTGTAGGTCTGTTTCATCACTTGAGACGGAGACTGTTGCCATCAATGGCAAGCGGCTTACAGGTGACCGCTGTCTAATCCTGCCTGCCTTCTAATCAGGAAAACAGGGGAGACGTCCTGTAAGTACAGACCAAACACTCACCTGAGTATATAAGCTTCCTGCTTGTCCGTCTTTGTCACACTTATGATCAAACAATGCACATTCTCCAGAAGTTTGTCCCACTCAAACCTATAAAGATAAAAAAAAAAAGAGGCAACAATTAGTATTTTGGCATCTATTTGAGCATGTTTTATTGGCTTGTTTCAGTTTGGAAGCGAGTCCCACTACAAGGTATTTTGCTTTCGTCTGTGCACGAGTGCTGCAGGGTAATGTGGGTTTGTGCCTTTTGCATACTGGCTCCGATTCATGGTTTCTGAGAAGCTGAAAATGACAAGCAGCCAGTGCTCTCCTTCACAACAGGCTGCTTCTTGCTGCTGCCCCTGCTGCTACCTCCCCCCCTCCTCCCACCACCACCACTCAAAGACAGCTGCAGTGCAAATGCAGCTGCGTCACGTTCTCATTACAACCTTGGAAGAGCGGCCTGGGCCCATTCAAAGCTCAGCCCGGGCCGCTGGAGAAAGCTCGCGAGAAGTGCAGCGCTCAATGGGGAATTTACCAGCAGCCGATGTTGCATGGTTTACACTCCCTGTGAGAGACGGACGGGGGCTGCGTGAATCGGCAGCCTTTTTCCGGGGAAACGTATGACTGAGAAATGAGCCTCTGTGACTAACAGGACGGTGAGCAGCAGTCGTCTAACTGCGAGTGACGACACCAGTTAGAAAGCAGGTGCAGACTGCAAATCATCAGCCGACTACTGAAATGTTATATGGCTCTGCTCACCTGTTTTGCACTTAAAAAAATAAACACACCGTGAAACAAAACATCACAAAAGTGTGCACATTGCTAAAGAAAGTGCAGCTCACTTTTATACAAGCTTCCACGCAATTAGAAATGCCAAAACCACAAAATTACTTTAAAAACTGGGAGCTGAAGGCAACCGGGTGGTCCAAGAGTCTAAGATGCAACTGAAATGCACAAGTCTGGCTGTGGACTGCCACCCCTGCTTCATCCAAGACACATAGATGTGACTCTGAAGACTAAAAAATGATAAAGAGGGACATAAAGCCAAAATAAAAGACAGGAATGTAGTGTTTATCCAATTTTAAAACACTGAGTTGCATTCACTCTGCAACCGTTTGCGTTGCCTCGTGTATCGTTTGAATGGAACCTAAACCCCCGACAGCTGGGTCTGACTTGTAGTAGCTCGTTTACACACAGTTATAAAGTCAGAGCACCACTTCACAGCAGACATTAGGAATCATTTTAGATTATTCAACGTTAAAAAAATAGCCGCGTTCCATTCAGGTGAAAGGTTCCTGCACCCTGGATTCACCTCTGCTGGCTCAGTGTCATAGCATGTGCCAGTCAGGTATGACAGTGATCCACGGTTCATTCAAAACGCTTAACCTTCGCTTTTCCTGCAGCAACAAGTCAAGATGTCTGCCAATAGATACCATTCTTCTGAGTCATATTCAGAAACCGACTTCCTTCTGGCAAGTTTAGTTTGGCCTCGGGCTGCTCAGAAACATCACGTTGATAAAAAGCACACACGTACTAATGAAACCAATTAAATTTGCTTTCCGCAAAGAATTACATAACAGGATGCAATGTTATGCTGCAGAGTCAACAACCAGCTTACTTCTTGATCGTGGGCTGATTTAGACACGAGGACAGTGAGATGAGTCTTTGGAATTTGTGTTTGTGTTGTTTGTTTATCAAGTACGACTGAAAACAAGACAATGATTTAACCTCTACTGGTCTTACGGTCTATGGTACCGTTCTTTCTTTAATCAAGCATTTAATATGAACTCAGACACAACTCATGTCAGTATCCCTTTAGATAAACAAACCTTAGCTCCACATGTATGATGCTGCCCACTTAATGTTTTATGATTCACCATTTCACACAACATGACATCAGAGCTGTTGCAACATGCCGGCTTCCCAGCTTCATACCAGAGGGACAACGTTACCCGAGACCGGGGTCAGCTCCCGTTTCAGTGTGAAATGCACACCGGGGACTATTTCTGGTCGCTCAGCAGGATCAGCTTTTCCTCAAAGAAAGAGGGGTCTCCAGGAAAGGAGCTGGTAAAGATTAGACCGCCAAACGTTACCAAGGAGCTTTCGTCCACACCCAGCAAAACACGGGTTCATGAGGTTCGCGGGGATTCTTGGAATGTCGGCTGCTTTTGACAAGAATCCGCCAAGGCAGACCTCGACAGCAGTGTTGGAGACATTTTGAAGTGTTTAGATGTGTTAACGCCGCCTGACAATCACTAGAGGCAGGCAGTATGCTGCCGTCGAGCCCTGAGGAATGGCAGTGGAGGTAATGTGAGCGAGCTCCACATTTGTGAATCAGATGCCCTTGTGGACTTATTTGGACATTGGCTGACGTCCAGTGAGCCTGATCCACTGACAGTGTCCCTCTGAGCCGTTAATCTGCCCTCTGGCTGTAAATTAATGCCAGTCCTCATTCACCCGACTGGCCCACACATTTTTCTTAAACCGACCTCTGTGATCTGGTTAATGACCAGTAAGGTCGATCATAGTGGCCGCCGAGCTGGCCTTGAACCTTGCCACAGACCTGTCATGTCGTTACACATTGCTGGAAGAAAGGCGAAAGGACAATGTGTCATCTTCTAAAAGGGATCAGACGATTTAGACTGAGCAGAAAGTGAAAGTGAAGTTTTCAACCACGGACAACAAGATGTGCTGCAGCGATTAATCAAATAATTGTCAACTATTAAATTAAGCGGCAGTTACTATATTCTGTGATTCCAGCTTCTCCAGTATGATTTTTTTCTGGCTTCTTTGCTCCTTTTTGAAAGTAAACTGAACATGTTTTGATTGTGCACAAAACAAAACATTTGAGGATGTCATCTTCAGCTTTGGGGACTGTTTTTCAGCATGTTCTGACATTTCAATTGCTAAAATCCTAATCAATCAATTGAGAATATAATCGACAGTGAAAATAATTAGTCCTACTGCCAACCAGCTGTTGCCATTGTAAATCATTATTCTGTCGACACAATGGCTGGAGGATAAATACCAATCCTACCTTTGTGGGCATTTTATTCAGCACCCAACAGGAAACATGGCTAGCCTAGGTCACTTTTAATCTACTCATTTATATCAGCTTCATTCTACAGATTTTCAGTCTGAGTAAGAAATTGACTTTTTGGTGTAGCACAGGGGCAATGGTCACTGATATCTCTGAATGTCCCACCACCACCTCCTTTCTTTGAATGCAAATCACAGGAGGGAGACCCTCCAACCAATCAGAGGAACTGGGAGGAGAGTTCCTGCATGTCTGGAAACGTGACAGGAACAAGGACCATGGGGCAATTTTACGCGAACCTACCCAGCAGGTCTTGGAGTTGCCATGTGGAGGGAAGAACTTCCCCATCAGTCATGGGAGCTCATCCCATAAAAAAAAGCTCCTAGGTGACTCAGAAGCTCTGCCATTACTGTGTCATAAAGTGTCACTGAGAGCATCTGAGATCCTGCCAAAAACCCCAGAGTCACTCCTCTATGAACAGCAACACAGATCCCCTCTGGTTGAGCAGAAACTGGGACCTATCTATGACTTGGATGTCGCTGCCACCGAGGCAACACGCGGTGACGACGGGCGACCACATGCTTCACATCTCCACAGAGGGCCCCCCTTCGCTGTAGAATGACGCAGAATAAAATAACCTGCCCGTTTACGGCAAGAAAACAACGCCATTTTAACCAAAAACCCCGCTCTGCTACCTAAAACAAGTAGCTTAGCATACGTTAGCATCTTGGTTTAATACAAACCCAAAAACCAATGCGGGGGCAATAAAACGCGTGCGCACAGATAAAGGGGGGTTAAAGGAAAAAAGAAAGGATCAATCCCGCCTAATATTAGAACAAAATGAGCTGACGGATAATTATAATTAAAGCAGTCAGTCCTTTTAATGACACACCAGACATTCCGAGTCATATAAAGGGATAGAAAGCAGCAGCAGCAGTAGCTTGGCACTTTCTCCCAGGAACTAGCCAGAGTTAGCTAGCTAACCACGGGATGCCAACTTGCTAACGCACCGAGGCGGTTTTTATCCGCCGCTCGGCACAACAAACCAGGCATCACATCGACACAACCAAATGTTGATTGCCACAAATTCCCAGGGTGAAGAATGAATGACTCAGCTCCGAGGTTGCCACCGTTAAAGGGGGAGGTGGCCATTTTTGAATGACGATGTTAGCTAGCTTACTGGTGAGTGTGCTTCTCTTACTAGCTAGCTAACTTAAGTTAAACTCGCTGCTACGTTGAATAAAACGCCGCCAGTGAACGAGATTTTATGAGCCCTAATTTAATTACATGACATGAATGAATTGAGGGAACGACGCCAAGCATGTGGCCGGCGTTTCCGCCAGCGCTGCCGAGGTCTCGCACTCCACCTGAGGCGCTGAAACGGCACAAACCTTGGGATGGTGCGGAGGTCCCCGGTTCCTTTGGTCTCATCCTGCCGGGAGAACCACACCTCCAGCAGCTTCTCGGTCCCCTCGAAGAAATGTGCACCGTTATCTTCCATCATGAGACGACAGACACCCAACACACACAAAAAAAATATTAAACGTCGCTCGTAACGTCTACAGCTTAATTAATCCTTCCTCGATCGGTTATAATTTATTGAGGTACAGTCCTTTGAGCAATTCCGGGTGTTGATTTTCTTGAGTTACCGTCTTCCCTTTTGCAGAGAACACCGTTAGCGAGTGCTAGCTAATATCGCCGGCCATACTGTGTAGAGCGCTGAATGGTGAACGCGCGGTGGTTTTATATGGTAGCGGCGCCTACGTCAGCATCGCGTCGAGCCAATCGGGTTGTAGTAGCACCGCTTGTGATGTGTGATTGGTCCAGAGACCTGTCAATTATAGTAGAAAGAGGGGTTTCCTCACGTGACGTTGGTTACAGCCCACTGGCTCCGTACAAAATATAAAACACTGTTTAAATTAGATTGTTGACGGACATTAGAATAATATTTCCGCGACTAACGTTTATTTAAGTCCTTGTTTTTAAATATCTGACAATTTGTCATATAAATATTATATTTTACAGCTTCAATGTTCTTCAATCACATTTGTGTTAAGTGTTTCTCTGACATATGTTTTGCTTCTGTTCAGATGGATTACATATTTTATTCCAAACCCATACCATTGCACTACCTTAATACATGAATGTATTGTTTGCTCTCCAAACAGTTACATAATCTTTGAATTGCACATGGAGCTAATATGTCTGTGCAGATTCTCGGTCATGCAGGTCACAGGAAGTGCACTTAGTAAGTGCTTGAAGTGTGGAAGGCAACTGGAATTCTTTTTTTTGTTTGGTTTTTGAAGATGTCTCACCTCTCATCCAAGAGCCTTCCTCGCTTCTAACTGACTCATAGGGAGTCCTAGACTTTCATTCTGACCTCTAAATCAATGAACGGGCCCTGAGCCATGTGATTTGGGTGTGAGAGCAAATACCTGGCACTCTCCATCAGTCAGTTAGAACCGAGGAAGTCTCTTGGCTGAGAAGTGAGACATCTTCAGGGACTGAAAAGAAGTCTAGCTGCCTTCTACTGTAACATTTAGGACTGCCATATAGATAATATTACTACATACAGAATACAGGTTTCTGTTTAAAAGATGGTTAAAGTTTGCAGTTGATGAAAACATACTATGATTGCATTTTGTCGCATATTATATTATTGGTATTACACTCCACAATCACTTTATGAAGAACTCCAGTGCAATCTACTGCAATCCAATACAGCTCTGTTGTAATTTTTATTTTTAGGAAACTTTTCTGCTTGTGTTAAAATAGTCAGAAAGTGAAGGAGTGTGTTCTTAATTCCCCCCCACACACATGTAATATACATGCAAGGCAAAATATTCAGAATAATTTTCAAAATAGTGCAATCCTGTAAACCACCACCATCCTTTATGAGCGTAATAATATATAGAATGTAGAATTAGCAGAATCTGAATATATTTTATTGTTAAGTATATTCTGATTCTGTGTTTTGGTGCATAACAGTAAAAACTGATGAGGAGAAGGAAAAAAATAAGTAAAATATAAAAATATTACACAATATTATTTAAGTTATTACCTTTATGAAAGTCATTAAAAAACTGAAAAGGGTGTTATTAATAAAGTGCTCGATGAGTATATTTAGCAGCTTTGTAAATGCACAGTTTACATTTTAACAATAACATAGAATAGAATGGAATAGAATAGAATAGAATAGAATAGAATAGAATGCTTTATTGTCATCATACAT
>OMNN01005959.1:7381-22825 GCA_900302755.1 Chromis chromis
AGTGAATAAAAACAAAAGTGGAGACGATTCCTACCATGTCACACTCTTACAAGACCGGGAGAAAATACATTTCTTTGAAAATGCAGTTTAGTTGTATAGAAATTGCATTTTTAGAGATAGGATTGTGAAAGCATTAAATTGTCAGAAGCTAAAAAGGTGATCTAAAGCATAGTATTCAGAGGTAACAACCAAAACTAAACACGCACAGTGCCAATTATATGTCCTCTTTGCACTGTAAATATATTAAACTACAGCTAACTAAGTAAAAGGGATGAGGAATGCACAAATTCACAGGTGAATATTATTAATCTTTAGTATTTTTTCCAGATAATTTTAGCTTTAACCTGTATGACTGACTGCTTGTGCCCCTTAAAGTTGTGTCGACTGCAAAAATCATGAACCAAACCACAAACATAAGAACCAGATCATGTGAAACCCTTATTTCTCTTTGGAGGTTTTTCATGAAATATGTTTTTTTTAATTTTTTTATCTGGAATATCTGAGATGCCTCTACTGAATCTGTGGCTGGGTAATTAGTATTTTTTGGGTTGCATGCGGACACACTGTCACACCCTCATCTCAGTTGCTTTCTATGAGATTTAATTTGACTCTCCTGGAACCTGTATTCAGGTTGCTAATTTCCCTTGTTATCTCGGCTCCTGTGGCAGTTCAGCCGTCTCGCTTGCCTCCACTTGCCCACGCACTTCAATACTCAATGCTGTCTGATGGCAGGAGCAAGAAAGGCCTCGATTATCTCTCTGCCAAGCTGCTGGAGATGAATATCGCTGGCTGGCTCACTTTTAGCTGGTGCCAGTCTCACCCTCCCACACGCGGGTCTGATGGGGGTGAGGTGAGTCGACTGCAGAACCGAGCAGGGCCTCAAGTGTGGGAGTCTCGAACCAGTTATTAATTGTTTTCTTTTTCAATGCTAATTTTCTTTAACTCCCCTGGCTGCTCCAGTCTCTCTTGGGGTTGCACATATCAGATGGAGCTCAAAGCACTGCACTGGTAAATAATAATGTCTTAAGGAAAAGCAGAAAGTACCCACAGACCCGAATATAGCTCAGTATGCCACAATATTGGAGACCATGAAACATACAGGCTCTATTTTTATGTTTTTAAATGTGGCAGACAAAAGTACTCAGAGGCAGCGGATGGTACAATGTCTGTTCTTTAGTCAAAGAAAAAAATAGTGATTTTACCTTCAGCCAAACCAGCTGAATATCATATTTTCATTTTCAAATGGGCATAATTTGGGAATTTTATAGCATTTAAAATGTCTGAAAAGTGTATTTATCATTAAAAAAAAATCGTAACTAAATTCAACTGACTTTGGCGAACCATGAATAAATGACATTTATAAAGTTTTTGATAACATATCAATCAGCTTCTTACTATTGGAGAAGGTGTTCAAGAACAGTTTTGGTTGTTTCCCATCAGATTTTTGTTTTTATGCCTACAAGCTGGCGACAGCAGCAGCTGTAGGCATTATGTTTTGTCCGTTCATCCCATTCTTGTAAACATGATATCTCAGCAACATCTTGAAGTAATTTCTTCAGTTTGGTACCCACATTTACTTGGACTCGTGGTCAGATAATGTGTTTTCCAACCTGGTCATGAGATTGACTTACAATAAGGGGCTAATGAGATGATGACTTGGATATAAAATGCTTTTAAAAATTCTGCTGCACACAGTTTTACTTGAAAATATACTTTCAAGTATATTTTAGTTTTCTTTAGTTTTCTTGAGTCTTCATCCCATTCTTGTGAACAGGATATCTCAGCAACTTCTTGAAGTAATTTCATCAGTTTGGCACCAACATCCACCTGGAACTGAGGATAAATTGAATACATTTTGGTGGTCAGTGATCACAAAACATGTTTTGGACATACCTCAAGAATTCTTATGCTCAATATGGTAAAATTTAAAAGTGCTGAAGTGATGTAATTTTATATCCGGAAGGTCAGGGGTTAACTTCACTGTGACAGAATGTTCTGCAAAATCAAATTTCTGTCTATTATTCAACACTAAACTCAGGAACAGAAGGGAAGACTGTGACCATAGTTCCTATTTGGTAATCTTGGGTGTCCACCTTGAAGCTGTGCTGATTGTAGCTCTCCTAAAAGATGTGTGTGAAGCATTCACAGTTTAGAATTTGCAGCAACATTTACAGTTTCTATGTAAAGACAGCAGGTTTTTCACTGGAGATTATTCACTGGAATCACATATTAGTGTTCTGATTACTTGCATTTCACCATAAAATACACTTATTATAGAGAAGGAATTTCCCCAAGGTAGGGGCAGTGGTGGCCTAGTGGTTTGTGAAGCGAACTTGTAACCGGTGGGTCGCTGGTTCGAGCCCCTGGACTGGAAAGAGGTTGAAGTGGGAAAGTGAGAGTGACTGCTTGTCCCGATCACCACCACTGTGGGCCCCTGAGCAAGGCCCTTAACCCTGACTGCTCCCCAGGTGCTGCACTGCGGCAGCCCACTGCTCTAGTATGTATAGTTAAGGTTAACTTTGAATAGAATGAGTGAAATGCAGGGAAGGAATTTCCCCAAGGGGATCAATAAAGGTTAGATTATTTGTTATTTATACTTTATTCTAAATTCTTGACTAAAGACAGTGTACTATATGAGTATGGACAGACATGCATGTAAACTGCAACTTGACTGGTTGGTGATGTGCTTTTCTCATTGGTTTGAAGTTGGTGGAGCTTAGTTGGAAAAATTGTGTTGTAACCATTGAATCAGAATCTGATGACAGCTTGTGGTTTATTTAGTCACTGTCATATAAAACTGATGTAACCGCAATCCACAAACATGCTGCGAAAGGTTAATCTCTTGATTAATAATATATAAAGACACGATCTGTGAATATTTAATGTTATGGGGAAAGATTTGAGGGCAAGTTTCCAAAAGTTTTTTACAACAGTTTGGCTGCCTGCCTCCATTCATTAAAGTTTGATTGTTTGAGGTCGCTCCCAAAGCTGATAAATGGCTTTTGGACTGTACTTGGGTACATCTGAGGTTATATATGGGCAGCTATTGATGACATCTCACAAGTTCACGAAAACAGGAATTATTTTACTAAATAAAAATATTAAAAAGTCTGGTTAATGATGAACCGCATTCATTATAGTCATTAGTCTTTTTTGAATAATGAACCATTTCGGTTTCATTATTTACGAGAGGTTTGAGGAACGACTTTGAAATAAATGCTTTGTCACCGTGTTCGGGTTTAACAGAGCAGGTTGGTGTTGCTCGATGATGGTGCTGATAACGATATTGTGACTGAGCGAGTTGCTTTGATTCCACCCACCGCTGCCACGCTTTGCATCTTTAAACCCTCCTTTTAAAGTTATTGTGGGAGGGCATTAAGATGCATCCAGTCGAACGGGAAATGAATCAAGAAAAAAAGCCGAATGAATCTTTCAGAGGACATTCATTCTAGTTTTGTTACATTTTATTGGCGGTGGATGTGTGGGTCGCTTCGATGAATAATGTAGCAGCCGAGCAAAAGCTTCTAATGCCACTCGCGGAAAAGTTGAGCGCAAGGAGGGGAAACATAAAGGGACCTCTGAAGGATAACAAGTTTATATTGGAAATCCAATTAAAGATAAATGAAGAAGGGATTCATCTCTTGGCTGCAGAATAAAGAGATAGAGATCTGGGTTGAGAAGAAAGCCATTTATATGGAAATCCCTTATGCATTCACATGATGTAAAAAAAAGCCAAACAGCAACAGTGAAAAATGTTGTTTCCTTCTGCAAACTTCTCCCCTAGAAGTGAAGAGTTGCTGCAGGAGGCTACAGGTAGTGGTTACCCAGCAGCCCGTGCAGCTCCTGATTATGCTTTTAGATGAGAAGTGTCAGATCGAGGCTGCGTCCCGAACAGAAGGATTGCTAATGAGATCCACTTCATCACAGCTGTCTTTCTGTTTGAGTGAATCCAGCTGTGCCATAATGAATCTGAAGAGAAAAGAGAGGGAAGAGAACGACTCGAGGATGGACATTGTACAAATACAGCATCTTAAACTACCGCGAACCGACCCGCTCTGGAGTGGCCCTCTTATCATCCATCTCATTAACCTCGTCTGTTCCAGCCACTTGCTATTATCACACAGCTATAATGAGAACTGTACATCTGTCAGCAAAAAAAACTCTTGATGTGCTTTTTTTTTTATTAGAGTGAAGATGCAAAAAAACAACAAACCGTGACATTACAGTTTAGCATTTCCATTCTCAAATGTCAGCAGAATCAGCATGATGCTAAACACCCCACATCCTGTGCAGCATGTTACTCTGAAATCAAAAGCTTCACATTTATCAATTACTAAAGTGCAGCTTGTTGTGCTGCCTTAACAAAGATTTCCACACAGGCTGCGTCCGATGTTTAACGTGACAGAGATATAGAATTTGCAATTATGTAAAGAGCAGAGACCAGTGACAGCATTACTGTTTTACACAAGCTAATTACACATATAGCACAGCACACACCTTAATGCATCACGCTCTGGTTATTCTCTATACCCTGATAAGCAGCGATGTTCCCTCACATGCAGAAAACCTTGTTTCTCATTCAGGTCCCTCCTCCCAGCTCTCCTGTACTTTCTGTCTATTTCAGTTTCACATGTGCACAAACACACACTCACATTTGCACACACAGACGCACACTGCTAAGACATTTCAGAGTCCGTGCTGCAGACATCTGTGCCACAATCATTCTGGCTCACTGAGTGGATTCCCAATTACACGCTGGAGTAGCGTTACACTGCTGTATTAAGAATTCAAATTCGGGCCACACGGAGTGAGTTACTCGCTGAAAAATGAATGACTCTTTGGAGGAACATGTGAAGTGCCAGCGCTCGTAGTTTTTGGATCAGATTAATGTGTAATCAAGGAAGAACTGGGCCGCTGCAGCCAGCTGTGCAGCAGCTCCTCTGCTCCCTCGCCAGCGCTGTGACACTTCCACGTGCTCCTACTTGCCCCAGTCACTTTTAAGGATTTGACAAGAGGAGAGGAGTGTTGGCTACTTGACACTTTTCTGACAAAATTGCTGAGTCCAGCTAAGTTCTGCGTGTCAGTTTGTCTGCTTTGCTTTTTAAATTCATTTCTAGGAGTTGACAGGCATGAGGGGACTTCACAATGACTCCTCTTCCTTGAAGAATCTTTCATTATGTGAGGACACAACCTCAGACTGGTGCACATGGTCTATTCAAACAGATGGAACTTTTTTTTTTTTTTTTAAATCCACTGCGTAGTCCTTAATTTGGTCTTCTAAGTGTTATGTAATTTCTAGTGGATTATGGATATTTTGCTGAAGGAGGTTTTGATGAAAACTTCCTTCTATAAACCTCTTTGTAGATACTGAGCCTCAAAACCCTGCTGAGCCTTTTCTGCAGGAGTCAATACTAGAGCCTTCCTTTTATATTGACTTTATAATGGGAAATATTTTCTTTGTGGAGATGTTTACACTGCACATATTGGATGCTACAGTTTACTGCTCTCTGTGTTAAATCCTTTGGATTTGGATTGTTATTTATAATGAAAGAACTATTTGCAGGTGAGTTTCCTGCAGGCTGTTTATGTTAAATCTAGTCTAGGCAGGAAGATTTAGGTGTCACTTGGTAAAAACTCCATGCCAACCTTATGAAATATTATATTTCAATTGGTATGAGATGTAACTAGACTTCTCCACATTTTCTTGGCTTTGTTGTCAGTCTCTATTGTGACAGGAGAGTTTGGCCAATTGCAGGTCTTTTCAGACAAAGGACATTCCTATTGGCGCTTTATAAATGCAGATTTTTGTGTATATCTCATCAATGGTGGAAAATCCTGCAAAAAAAGTTGCTATTCCACTGCATACACTGCAAAGCAACTGAAGAGAATCTATAAGACAGTCTGTCAAAAACCATGAGTGAATATTGGCGAAGTGTACTCATAGAAGTGGAGTTACATCCAGTAAGTATTACATTCTGTACTTCCTGTTCTCCACCTGGACAGGTGAGCAGCTACTTTTTTTTTTGCCTGTAATATCTAAATTTGTTGTAATGATTAGTGAGGTTGTATAGGAAGATTTACGAAGCAAACTTCTGATTAATGGCTATGCTGGATGTTGCTAGTAGCTTAGCCTTCTTCTAAGTATAACCAAAGCATCATGGTTGTGGCTTAATCCATTGCATGTTTGTGTTCATGTTTACAATCAGGCTTTTGTTGCTTACATGTATGAAGTGTGTGCATTTGCCTGTGATTTGGATAGAGAGGAGAGAGGGGACCGCTAAAGGAGGGCTGTGTTTTCAAATTCTGGTGCATATTTTTTCCAGATTTCTGCCTACCCCAGCTTTAGTACTACTAATAGCAAGGGACAAACACATACTAAATGAGCTACATAGTACATTTTCTGTGTAGCTCTCATGCCTAGTATACTGTTGAGTCTTCTTTCTAATGTTTGATACTATGATTAAAAGGCAGATTGACCTTCTTTTGTAGATTGCTGCGTGGTTTAACAATTGCAGCATCCTACAATGTTGGAATTTTGAGGCTTGTATTATTATTATTATTATTCACAGTTTTTTTGTATTACACAGACATTAGAGTTCATAAGAGGGAACAGGTGTGCTTCACCTGTGCTGACATTTAGTGCTGTCTCATGAAAACAACTTGTGTTTGTTTCCACAAAGCAAATTCAGGGTGCTGACACATTACAGCATGAAACCTGGCAGTTGTTTTGCTGTTCCATTAGTTGAACACAAGATTCAGTAAAATGATTTAGGGATTTTTCTTTTCTTTTTGTCCCTGGAGACCAGCACTATTACAGGCAAAGATTTGAAATAGATTTTTTTTGGGCCAACAAATTAGTTAGAATTAGCAGTGATAAAGATATAAACTCTATTAGTGCATCCAACAAATACCATCAGAAATTTTCTATTCTTTCTGTAATTTATTATTGATTATAAAATAATGCAAAAATGTCCATCACGGTTTCTTAAAAGCCATAAAATACCTAATTTATTTGTTGGTAACCCAAAGATATTCCATCTGGATCAAATAAGTATATAGTCTTCACATTTTAGAAACTGCAGTCAGGTAAAGGTTGGCACTGCACGAAACATTTCTTCAACAGTTGATTTTCAAAATAGGTGCAGATCTATTTCAATTAATGTCAACTGTAGCCTGAGATGACAGTACAGTCAGCAGTAAGATCATTAAAAAGACATCAGAAGTAATAACTATAAAGAAAGTTGGCATGGTAGCTAACAGCAAGAAAGCCCTAAATTTAAGTCCACTCATTTCGCTATTCTAGACCATCCCTTGATAGTTTGGTTTGAAATAATGTCTCTATGTGGTAGCCCTGTGATGGACTGGAAACTTGTTCTGCTGGGATTTGGTACCAGAATACATGAAAAACATTTAAAACCAGCAAAATATTAGAGCCAGCTGATGAAGTAACACTCAGTTTCCTCAAGCACCGCACTCGCATTAAGCAGAAGTACACGCCACAGTACATTATTTGCTAATGCACTTTGCAGAAAATAACAGTTTCCCATCTAGTAGTCTACAAGCAGCCAGCGTGTTCTCCGCTGTAGCAGATCTATAATTCAAAGCGGGGAGGACATGACCACGCTAACCCGGTTTAATGAAGCAGCGAATCTGAGAATGACTCATGTTATCGGAGCGTTTTGCGCCTTTTTAGGTTGAAGCCGGAGAAGCCGAGTTATCTCGACATTGACATACGCAGGTGAACAGACCCAAATAGATGCACAGATATCCGAACATTTCAGCTCTGACAGTTTTTTGGGGGGAGAGTTTTTCCCATTTTTATTGATAGAGAGAGAGAGACAGGGTGAAAGGGGGGGATAGAGGAGTGACATGCAGAAAGGTCTTGAGCCGGACTTGAACTCATGACTGCTGCTGAGGGACTGAGCCCATGTGGTATCGCCTTTGAGCTAAACGGCTGCCCAGCTCTGACAGTTTTGAGTGGTAGGCCAGGGTTGCTCGGAAATAGATGTTTGAAAAAGCAGAATATCTGCCCTTCAGGTTTTGAATGAGGTGTTTAATTGGAACATGTTACTAAGAGCTCTATAGAGAAGTGTCACAATAAGCTCAGCTGTCAAGTCTGAATCTGCCAAACTGGATGAATCATGTAGCACATCTATTATCAATTTAAAGAAGCAAAGAAGACATTAATTTATATGAATGGCCTGTAAGTTAATACTTCCATGGCCTGCTGTGGTGTCATTTTACATTTGTTACAAAGCTGCAGTTCATTATATCAAATCAGTCGAGCACATTTTTCTGCTCCCTGGTGCTGATTGGGCTTCACTTTATCACGGCATCGTACCACATGCCCACTGACAACTGACAAATTGAGGAGTTTTCGCACTTTGTCATTGAAAGCCAAGTTTGAGGTGAAAGGCTGTCAGCGAAAACAAGGTCAGCTGCAATGATCAAATGAAAAGTAAAAGCCATTACACCGCCGCGAGGTGAGCGCCGCCTCGGCTCTTGTAAAAAGGTGATGAATTCTAAACAGATCTCACGCCAAAGTGCCACAGTCCTGATGAATCCTCATTTTTCACCCTAATGGTAAACAACAGCCCGGCAGTCAGTTTTGTCTGCGAGCGATTGGCTTTTATTAAGATTCCTCCTATTCAAGTAAAAACCCATTAGCTATGTCTTTATAAAAATCTGAGGTGTCACTAATCGGTCGCTGTCACGATGAGCGCTGAGGTCCTGCTACTTTGACGTCGGCTTGCTTTGTTTGGATTTGGGCGTAACAAGAGCCGGCTTCATTAAAGAGTCATCAGTTAAAAGGACAGGACAGCTCGCCCGGCTGCTCGCTGGATTCATATTCCGCTCCAGACCGAGCTCCGCCTGCCTTTCCCGCTTCATCTCGTTCCACTTGGTATGGATGGCTTTGATTTAGCTTTAGGATAAGAATCTGAAAGGTCATGCAGCAGTTTGTCTCTCCATCCCTTCCCCCCTTTCATACAGTGTCTCTCTCTGTGCGTGTCTCATGGATTCCTTTTTTGCTGTTCCTCTGCCACCCCTTTTCCTTTCATTTTCTCTGTCTGTGTCTTGTTTTCTGTCAGGTTCTACACGGACCTTGAATTCATTCCGACAGCGTGTTATTTCCTCTTCCAAAGATTCCCCTTCCTCGCTGCTTTCATCTTTTTCATGTGTCTTCTGTTTCCTACCTGACCAGACTGGCTGTCTTTTTGTTTTTTTGGACATTACTCAGCTGTAATCACTCATTTTAGTTTTTTCAGATTTAAGTACTCTCACTCATCAATCCCTCATAGAGGAAAGACATTTATAATGTTTGACTGAAAGAACATGTCGCAGCAGACATAATTGTCTCTGTTGCCTGCATGAAAAATTCAGCACTGACGCAGGCAACATCAAAGACTGTCACACATTTTGACTTGCTAGTTTTTTTTTGCTTTGGTAAAACACTCTCCAAACATCCTGGTGCACCAGAGCTGGCAGGTGGAAGAGGCTAACTGCACGATTACTGCTGTTTTATTCTCTTCATCACATGTATTTTCGTTTGATACACCTGTCAAGACTGTTGAGTGACAAAGGAAGCTTTTGTTCACCCACTTTTCATTGTAGTTTGTTCAGAACTACACTACAGCTGCAGGTAAATGTCACTACCTGGCTGGCTGTGATACAAGGTTCTCTGAGCCTGTTCTCCGCTGTAGCCTCTGAGCACTGCAGTTTTTCTTTTTTTTTTCCGTGGGGTCAGGGCCTGGCTGCATCAGCCTTTCCTCGCTGCTTATCCTCCCCAGGCGCCAGCTGCCTCTCCAGCCTCCTCCCCCTCTTCTGTCACCCCTGTAACGCTGCAGGGACTGTCACGTACCAGGGCAGGAATGAAAGGCTGAAATCATGCCTCATACATCTAATGAAAGCTACCTGTGGGTGGTTAGCTTATCTGTGTGCCAGGCTGATACATCCCTTAGTATTAATTTGTCATGCATGTCAGTGTTTAGTCGATAAGTAACAAGGAAATGCGGTGCAGAAATGACAAAATAAAGGCATCATCCGTGCTTCTTCCTCCATTCCCTACACTGGCTCCTTATGCAGCTCACTCTTAATTCAATCTGTGCTTCTAGAGGACCTCTAAGCTATGACTAATGACCAGCCTGACATTCAAAGAGTGTTGCAGTTGTGCATCTTGATCACTCCATTGTGTTTTGGCTCCACAGTGGAGGAATGAAAGCCACCACTGACTGCTCTGTCCCACCCTGATGTCAGGACAGCGACAGAGTCACCGCCCACCTTTTTGCTGCAGGCTGGAAAATCCACCTTTTTCAGTCTGCAACTCAACACTCCACACCTACACTTGCACTTGAATTGTTTTGCAAAAGCTGCTCCGCTTTTGATGATATGTTGCTGTTGTTTCTTTCAAATGTGACTGTACTGTTGGAAGTTGCAAGAACATGAGCCACATGAAGAAAACGTATAATACTGCATGCTTAATTGTATGTTTTCCACTGTGTCTCCTGCTTCAACTAGGGCAAAATATCACAAAAAAAAATTAAAAGTTAAAAAAGGAAATGCCGAGATATGTCTGAGATAATTAAGTTATAGTGTCATTGTTACATAGTTTATCCACAAATTTCAACTTTATAGCGTCCTTTGTCTCGAATTAAATCGTTTTTGGAGTATGTTTCTCTTTTTTTATGAATATTTTGAGCTGCCACAATGACACAAGAAATTACATCTGATTTTTAGAATAATGGTTTTTGGTATTTGCATCAAAAACCTGTAACAATATGCAAATTAGCATTGTTATTCTAACTTGAACGAAAGGGCTTTTTTAAAATCATATTATCATAAACAGCTGCACTGCACTTTATGCGTGTTACATAAATGATAATGGTGCTGATACCATAAAACGTTAATTTATACTGTAGTTAATTAAGAATAAACTATAAAAAAATTTGCATAAATGCCATTTAGACCAAGGAGAGAAGCATCACAAATGAAAGCCTAAATGCTCTCTGTGATGTAAAGATACTCTGTAATTGTCATGGAAGATATACGGTACCTCATTTAATAATTAAAATCATCTGCACAGCGGATTTGCATGAGATGAAAAAAGAATTCAATTTAAACATTCTAGCTAATGCGCTCCCCGTATGAACAGATGTACTTTGTTTGGAGAGATGGCTTGGCAGACTCCCTCCCTGTCGGGTCCAATTACCCACAGTACAATTTACACCTAACATTGATAGTGACAGCATCAGAGATCCTGCTATAACCTCATAAATGATTTTCATTATGAAGCTTGTTCTCACTCATCACACTACAAATACGTAAATTACGTATAAATTATGTATAAATTACGCCATTGTTCTTCAGCTGTAACAATGCTATCTTGGTGAGCAGGAAAGGCCGATGAATACTAACCTGGATGTGCGGCTGTAAAGGGTGGTGGTTTACTAAAACGGTGTGATACTTCTGAAGTGTAGGTGCTACGATCATATTTTGACTTGTTTTTAAAAATAGAAATTACGTTGATGGAAAAATATATCCACACAAAGACTTAGATGTAAAATCAAGTTACGGTTTAGAATGTGAAAGGTAGTTAGCCGGTGAAATGTTAAAGCTGGAGCCAACGGTTTGCTGTATTATCTGAAAGTAATGAATAAACAGTTGACATAATGAGCTAATTTGCATAAATATTTTCAATACGTTGGAAACTGCGGGCTGTTTTAGGATACTCTAGACCTTTGTGCATGTTCAGACTGCAAAACACCCATGTATAAACTCTTTCAGGGTTGATTTTGGAGTACAAAAAAGCTTAGCAGGGCATGCAGATTGGTTGAAATCAGAGATGACAACAAATACTATTTTTCTGCCCTCTCAATGTCATCGTGCAGTAGCAGTCTTCCCCTCTCTAACATTGCCATCAATAACATGAAATTGACGGTATAGGCTAACATAACAACCCTCCATTGTTTTATTTCTTACATGGTCATTGAGCTGAAGTTGCATCCAGTTACTGATATTTGTCATGGTAGAAGCTCTTAGATTCTATGCCACATTGGAAACAGAAAGACTGAAAGGGCCAATTACAAGGCCATTCCTGTAAACTTCACATCTATACTTAGCTTAGCTGAACACCTAGCAGTCTATGGCCATTTTATTGCTCCTGTTACAGGTTTACTCACTTTGGGATAATTTTTCACTGCAATGTGAAGTTGTGCACCTCTATAGAAACAGTACAGCTATGGCTAGAAACAAAGAGAACTCAAAAAAAGTATTTTGTGCAATGTAACAAAGTTATAATGCCATAAATCTTAAAAGCAAAAATAAGTGGAATTTCTTTGTTTTTTATTTTACAAATATTTTTTAAAAACTGGAATCAGCATATGCAACATTTTTCCTAGTGCCTCACAGGTGTTACAGATACTGACGGAAAATGGTGGCTGCACGTGTTAGAGATGTTTTACTACTTCTGCAAACTCAGCCTTTTTTACACTGCAAATCAGTTCAAGAAAGATATTTCACAATGCTAATTGTATCTTCCAACAACTTACTTACAGCTTGCTTCTCTGTATACTGTTTTTTGGCCAGGCTGCATTTATTTAATTGATCTGCTCTAAGCAAACACAGCCTGCAGTTCAGCTGAATAGTCACAGAATTTCTGTCACGAGACTGTTGGTCACAGCTGCGTCAAACGTAGCTTTTCGGTTGTGCTGCAAAACATTTTCAGTTTTTATTTTTTTGTTTTGTGCATCTGGTTTAAACTGTTTATTTTTGGCAATTTTTAAATATAATAATAATCTAACCTTTATTGATTCCCTTGGGGAAATTCCTTCTCTGCATTTGACCCATCCTATTCAAAGTAAACCTTAACTACACATACTAGGAGCAGTGGGCTGCCGCGGTGCAGCGCCCGGGGAGCAGTCAGGGGTTAAGGGCCTTGCTCAAGGGCCCACAGTGGTGGTGACTGGGACAAGTGCTCTCACTTTCCCACCTCAAACTATTTCCAGTCCGGGGGCTCGAACCGGCGACCCACCGGTTACAAGTTCGCTTCACAAACCACTAGGCCACCGCTGCCCCTAAATGACATGCAGTAAGGTCTTGAGCTGGACTCAAACTCATGACCACTGCTAAGGGACTGAGCCCTTGTGGTATCGCTTTAACTCAGTAAGCTAAATGGCGGCATGA
This sequence comes from Chromis chromis, assembly GCA_900302755.1. Lineage (NCBI taxonomy): Eukaryota > Metazoa > Chordata > Actinopteri > Pomacentridae > Chromis > Chromis chromis. Next base: position 20,561 of record OMNN01005959.1, read on the forward strand.
CATGTAGTATAAAGTGATTTAGATGAAATATCACAATTGTAAGCTTAGATTTAGGTAATTTCCCAACAGAACTGCATCCAACACATGATGAGTTTAAGAACCAATTAAACTCATCCAATGATTTTCTATGTTCTGGCTGTGATAAATGTTGAGTTTGAGTTTTTAAAGATAGCATGCATTTTTAAACCTCTGGTGGGGGTTTGGGGGTTTAAAGGGTTGAAATAATGGATAAATTGATAGTGAAGTAGTGATATTAGTATAGCCTGAAACCTGACCAAAACAGAAAAAAATAGCATAAAACATTATTCTCACATTATCATTGTTAAAACCAGTCATAGTGTTAAACTGCATTTAAAACTCACAAGAACACATTTGTAACATAATATGTATGCTAAGTAGATGAATTTGTACTTGACTCACGTGTCAAAAAGGTTGTAAACTATTGATCTCAAAGACAATGAAACAATCACAGAGATAAACGATTTGCCATGTAGACTGACCCCTTGATTTCATTCTGGAAGCCTTTAGGCTGCGCTGTAAGCAAAGATGTATAATTAACAACATGGTTCATATTAAACGCACTGTAATCTGGATCAAACCGTCCCTGTGCCAACTGGAGCAGATTGGCAGGAAAAGGAAGCAGGGGCCCGGGTTGTTCTTTTGCTTTACAGCCAACTGCGCATTTGCTGTATTTCATGATGTTTCTGCACGTCTCTTTAGAGGCGGCCCAGACACTAAAATCAATTGGCCAGAGTGGCGGAGCTTTGGACGAGTTTTAACGGCATCATGGGGACGATAGAAATCGAGTCCAGCGGTGTCTTGTAGTTGTTTTTGTTTCTGCCTTTATTGGACCATAAAGCCGCCGTGGTAATCTCCCTATCTCTTTTATCTCTGCCCACAGGCAAACAGACGTGCCCTCCAGAGAAATTCGACTGTGGGGGATCCACCAACAAGTGTGTCTCGTTGTCATGGAGATGCGATGGGGAGAAAGATTGTGAGAACGGGGCGGACGAGGAGGACTGTGCATCTGGTGAGTTCTGTCGGCTGTCAGTTCTCACACCGTGATGAAATAAATACAAGAACCGGACGGTTTTCCTTTTTAGTGCTGACTGTGTTTCAAGGAGGCTTTTTAATACAAATTGTGCCACTGATGGATGAGCAGAAGTGAATGACTCACAATCAGGAGAACAAGGAGAACTCAGATCACTCCTTTTTTTTTGTATTTTATAAGGTTTTATCCTTTCTGATCTCACTTATCATCCAGAGGCTTAAGACATTAAAGCACAGTAGGGAACACTCTATATAATTACATGGATTTGAAGTGAGTTTTGATTTGAAGTCAGCTACACTCGACAACAAAGTCCCCTTTGATGTGGAATGAGTTTTGGTGTGAAGCATCAGATATTTGGAGCTTTGTGACGAGGTTTTGGAAGTTTGTGTCATTAGATTTGCAGCCTTTAGTGTTCCCACTGCAAACCCCCTCAGAACCATCAAAAATGACATCACCTCGCGCTCAGCCAATCAGAGGAAGTCGAATGTGCGGCGGCCCCCACCCCTGCAGGGACTATCCTTGCCCTACTTCTGAGGAGCCATGAAGAATCGGCTTCTTCTCCTTCTTCTCCTCTCTCTCTCCCTTGCCTCTTCACGTCAAGAAAAATTGATTGAGGCAACGGAGCTGTAGGGGGTGTGGAGTTCAGACTTTGAAGATTGTGCAAAATGGCACGTGGCAGCAAATACGCAGAGGGAGAGGGGAAAAAAAAGAAAAAGCCATCTTCTTATTATCCTATATTAATGATGTTCGTTTTTTTTTCCCAGCTTCTGCTCCTCCTCAGTTGTTTGTGTGTGTGTCGAGGTTGTGTCTGGCTGGCATCTAAGCCATTCATGTTTATTTGTTAAGAGTACAAGTAAATTTGACTTTTTATTAAGCGAGGAGGCGAAATCAATTTGGTATGAAATTAAAACATAAATCAGAGAAACTGTGTTCTTAAATATATGTACCAAGTGCTTTTAATTTGCCTAGCAGTGATCAACCACCAAGTGGCCTGTAAATGACTCCCAGCCTTAAAGTGGCCCCACACACTCACGCCAGAGCAAGCAGTAGTGATTCCATCGACTTCAGATCTAATGCCTTCTTAGCTTCGATGGCTTTTCACTGCACTGTCCATTGAGACCCAGTCTAGCCTGGGCTAATCCTTCTTTCATTCTAATGTCTGTATTGATGCGGCAGTCTTAAGCCTCTCAGCGGCGACACAGGGGCAGGCAGCA
>OMNN01005965.1:10975-26867 GCA_900302755.1 Chromis chromis
TCTTTTCCCCCCCCCCCCCCCCCAACACACACACACATACAGCTATCAGCCAAATTGGATGATCAGAGGGGGAATTCTCCCGCTCTCTGGGGTTTTCGCTGTGGTTTGTAGATTTTGCCTTCAGGTTTGAAATTCACTCAAACTGCTGAAGTCCTTTATCCAGAGGTTTTTTTTTTTTTTTTTCAATTGAGCATTAATCGGGGGTCCAGATGGGGGAGAAGCAGACGCCTTTTTTTAGCCGTGGAACAGTGTTTACTCTGCGACTACGCTTGCAGCATGTCAGCTAGGATAAAGCATAAATACCTGTCTGAGGAAATCACTACAGGCCTACATGTGATCTGAGCTCTTTGTGTGTGGTGGGAGGATGATAATTTACCTTCAACGAAGAAAGTGATAGCCTATTTACTGGCCAAAAAGTTTTTTTTTTTCCCCTTTATCACTACTTTTGGGAAATATGCTTACTCTCTTTCATTGCTGAGAGTTAGACGAGAAAACCACTCACATGTCTGGATGCTACAGTATTTGGCCAATTTATGCATTCTTGGTGCAAGGGGTTTTGTGACATAAAATTAATAAAAATTTATCAGGTTATGTTATTAAAGGAGTTGTCATTTAAATTGCAGACCCTGCTGGACTTTGGAGGAGCTTTGATTTGTAATTTTTTTCCATCAGTTATGCTTAAACACAATTAAAAGTGTTAAATTCTTCTGAAACCCTGCACTATGTCTGCCCACTGTACTCAGCACACTTCAGGGATAATCACAGTGCTACAGCACGATCTGTAACGAGCTGCTATATCCAGAAAAACGTCCAAAGTAGGAACCATCCATAGGAGCCCTGTGTGGTTTTCTATGTTCAATATGAGGGACAATGTGACCCTTTGCATAAGTGTACCTGTTATAGTATGAATAATAGAAGGTCAAAGTTCAAATCGGTCATGCAAAAACCATGAAGTGAACTTTAGCTCAGTATAATCAGAGAAAACATGGAAGAGAGGAGAAAAACATAGCAAAAATATTCACCAACCAGCATCCATCCATCCATCCATTATCTATACACCGCTTAATCCTCTGTAGGGTCGCAGGGGGGCTGGAGCCTATCCCAGCCGACTGGGGCGAAGGCAGGGGACATCCTGTACAGGTCGCCAAGGCTACGAATAGAGACAGACAACCAAGCACACTCACATTCACACCTCCGGACAATTTAGAATCATCAATTAACTTCAACATGTATTTGGACTGTGGGAGGAAGCCAGAGATCCCAGTGAGAACCCACGCTGCACAGGGAGAATGTGAGAAGCATGTCTCAAGATATTTTGTTCATTTAATACAAGCAAGAACTGTTTCACCAGTCTATGGTTTCACCTCACATAATTGGCACGGATATGACAGCTGTTTATTTACCTTAACAGCACAAAAGGGTATTAGTTTCACAATAAAGGCTGCAAAATTGTGAGGTGGTGATGTTTATTTATATATTTTTTCTACTGACCTGCAAGTGTCCCTGTCATATGACTTGCAAAACAAGTCCAGCTCAGGAGGATGATGAGGTGGAGGAGACATAAGCCAAAGGACTGTCACACAGGAGACTGTGGTTCGATCCTATTATTTTGTGGCTTTTTCTCTCAATGTTAACTTTGGTTTGCTCTTATTGTTTTATGTCGCTGTTTCTTTTTGTTTACGGTACAAAAATTTTTTACATTTAGGCAAGAAAACGGCTTGGTTAAGTTCAGGAAAAGATCATGATTTGGGTTAAAATGCATCCATACAAACATTAAACACAAAGCTGTGGTTGTTTTCGTATGTTGCCATGATGTCCAGTCCTGCACCAAGAATAGTTTCTAAAAAAACAGAAGCATCTCTCAATTTTAAAGCCTTTTTTGTAACAATACTAGATTTTACACTGTGGGCTAATGTACCTATTACACTTTTTTTTTTTTTTTTTTTACATGGAAATAGTCCAGTACATGACCTCCAAAAAAGGCAAATTGTTCTTTTTTTTCACTCAAACTTGCGTATGGATAAAACAAACTAGATATGCTTTGTTAATTATTGAGCTGAAGCGAGATTTTATAGCCAAATTTTGTTACCTTTGGAGCTAACCACATTAGCTTTTTCTTTTTGTGTCCATGCAATGTTAACCAGAATGCTGAATTATTCCTTTAATGACCAGAACCTTTCGCTGTGATAGTCTAATGTCATTCCAGTGGGCATGCAGCTGAATCACTCTGCCAGACTCAGACCATTAAATTGACTCCTACACTCATCTCAGATTTCAATAGCTTTCAAACAAAAGCCGATCACTCAACATGCACGTCTCCCACTGAAAACGGCAATATGTGGTTTAAGTGCAAAGGCCAGCATTTCATACTTGAGGTTACTTTGCAAGATTTTATGGATAGGCCTGCCACATAGTATTTAGATCTAACCCTTTCATGGTTCAAACAAATCATAATATAATATGCTTTTTTGACAGAGCCCCAAAAATGTATTTTAAACGACATACTATCCACCAGAAGGAGCGCTCTTTGGGTTTTTTTTTTTTTCTTCTCTTCACCAGGATGCAGAACGCTGAGCCCCGGAGCCAGAGCTGAGAATGAGAATTACCCATCAACTCCTGAGCAGATTCAGTGGTCAATAATTGAATGAGTGAATCCCATTGTCCAATTACCCGCATTATCTGTGGATACTCCTCTCATTAAAAGGCTAGGGAGGAAGGAGAATAATTAAAAAGATTTGCAGCATGGGCATTTAATGATGACGCTGCTTTTGCCTGATATACTCTCCAGGACCAGTGAGATCATGGGGGATTGAAGGCAGAGGAGCAGCCCCCACCTCCAACCCCTCCACCCTCCCTGCAGCGCCAGCTGGCTCCACTCTGACAGTGAGTGGGCTTCAGCCACAGCTCTGCAGGGACCAGCTCACACTGCGGCCTTGGAGGGCTCCGTCAAAAACTATGTAGGCTTAGCGTCATTTGCAAGTTTTCAAAATTCTCCCTCTAAATGTAAATACACACTGAATATTAAAAACTAGGTGCATTAAGAGAAAAAAAAAAGTCTCAGAGCCAAAGTGCAGTGTAAACACTTGTAGTAGAGTGCTAAATTGCTGTTTGGCTGCTGGTGCTGCTGGCAGTTGCAGACACATACCTGTGGTAGGAATGCCTTCGTCAGGTAGAAATTCTTTGCACCATTAAGCTTGTGAGTGCTTCAAGAAATACAACCCCCCCCTCCTCCACCTCCTCCATCTCTTCTTCCATGCTTTAATTAGTGCAATCTCAATGAATAACACCAGTGCAATTTGTGCGGATCTCTTGCCGTAGGGGCCTCCTTAGCTCAAGATGTTTTTTACCACATTCTCAAAGAGCGCATCACATGGTCAAGTGCGCTCTTGCGTGGTGCGTCTGCAGGGCCCCGGTTTTACTGTAAACATGCTCCAAGTGTTGCTCAGGAAACAGTGGAGCAGAAAGGTTTCATATCTCAATAGAATCTGTCCAAAAATTGGTGAGTCACTCCGGTGATGCAACAGCTGACCGTATTTAGTCACATCTCCTCATTAAGAGCACTCATGGGGCTTTTTCGGTCGTGCTCGACTTGATATTTGATGTTTATGGAACTTCTTAATTGGTGTAAATATTAGTTCAAATGTTTCCAGACAGCTGGCACGGGTCAAGAGCCTTTGGTCCTGACGGAGCTGAGAGAGCAGTGTTTGATCATGTACAAGCAATGTTTGATTATGTGGCTTTTTGGAGCAACTGATGAACCGGAGTCCCGTCACCAAGTTGAAATACGAGCCAGAGCTCAGTGCAGCAGAGAGGATTAATATGATCAGCTGTTATTGAGTTTTCTCAACACATATGTTGTTATGTGCGTCATACACATCAATGATTTAGTGTTTAAATTGTTGCTTTTGCGAGATGTTTGCTTTGGGCAGGACTTGGACATGTTTTTATAAACACATTGAAATTATGCATTTATGATAAATCTTAAAATGGATTAGCGCAGAGCACTTCTGGAACTTCTGGGGAAAGTGGCTGTTTACATCTGCTTATTTCAACTTATTAACGTCACACTGTCAAGCCCAAACTTCTTTCTCCTTTTTCTGCTTTTTTTTAAATAGCAAAAACAAATCTACATAAAACCATATAAAAAACAGATCCAGAGAAATGTGGAGAGCGGTACATACATTAAAGATGACATTATGTATTTTCCTTCGTGTCCACAAACCCAGAAAAAATAACAATTAATTGATCCTGTTGCACGTGTTCCGTCATATTTTTTTTTAAGTCAATCCCACAATCATGCTGCTGTAAATACTCACTAAGGCACCAAAGCATATTAATCCACAATCAAAAATAGTCCCTAAAAATTGCATTATTTACTCCTTTTAAATATTGTTTGTTTTAAAAGTTACAGTGCCCAGCTGGTTTTGGGATTCATACAGTATTTGACATCACTTTTTTTAGTTTATTTACTTATTGGGAATGAATGGGCTTATGTCTGAGTGCCACAGACAGACATGGGAGGTAGCAAAGTACTGAGAGACATTATTGACAAAATATGAAAAACATATCGAGTATCACCAGCTCTATACTCTGAGGAGTCTGTTTATTAAATTAACCAAAAAAAACAACATATTTTCCCAGCTGCCCTTAATAGTTTCTAGAAATATAAACAATAATGGTTTTCAAAGGCGACTTTCTGAAACTTATGCCGCCTCCCTGATAAAGTAGGGACAAACTGAATTTAGCTTTTTGGCACACAAAGCACTGACATATTACATACGAAAGGCAGAAACAATGTGCTTGTTGATAATCCACACAACTTACTTTTGTTTTTTTAAGTAATTCTCGCTGACAAATGTTGACTTTGAGGTCTGTGAATTATCCAGATTTAACATGGATATTGCTTTTGGGGAGACATATCACTGTTGGGGTTTTTAAAATGCCATTTTCAAGCACCACAATTGGAATACCAATCATTTCTGCAAACAAAAACAAAACTATCTCCATGATGACACACAACAAGGAAAACATAGCCTCTAGTTTCAGGACATCTTGCTTTGGGAAATATCTTTTGTAATTTGGGTGAACTGACCCTTTAAGTCTGAGTAATAGGAGCATCAGCATTGCAGAGTCACAGTGTTTAGTGTGTTTCCTGGCCTGAGTTAAACGTCCTGCTCAGTGAGGTGAAGAGTAGAGGTGAATAGTGTTTACTTATGTTCTCCTAAGAAGAGGGCTTTTAAAAGTCTGGGTCAGGTTAATCTTGCACAGCCAGGTCTGGAATCACATGCTGCTAAAGTGACAGTATGACAAAGCATTAACGGGTATATTTTCCCTGCTTTGACCCACCTGGTGACCTTTATGCTGCAAATATAACTTCCAGTGCAGACGCCATGTTAGCTGTTATGCATAATATAAACATCCAAACTAGCTGTGTGTACAACTTTCTTTGCACCGTGACACAGTGGCGAAAGAAAACCTCATCTATTTGATCTAGAGCTCCCTCACAATACCCAGCAGGGACATTAGCGGTAACTATAACTAGAGCAAACCTGAGGTAACCCCCCAAAAATAGCACTAAGGCTAAATGAGCAGATATTGCAGTTATCCACGAGGCAGATTTTTACTGTCATCAGTAGATATATTGTTTCCCACACATCTCTCGTGTGCAGCCTCAAGATGAAATGCTGTGTAAAAGGTGCCATAAGAATGTCAGAGGAGATTAATCACACTTATCCCTGATCTGTGGTGACATTCCTAACCGGGTCACCTGTAAAAAGATGACTTTAGAGCTGAAGCAGGGCCCTCCCTCTCACAAAGTGAGATCCAGCACAGAGAAACGCCCCACGATCACATGAAAGAATGCAGAGAACAGCATGCGGGCAGCTGCTGGATCGCATAACAGAACAATTGGTTCTGTGATGATGGGATGATATTGGTTGTTTGCTTGCTGATTGATTTATGTGTCTGAGAGCATATGTCTGTCTGTGTGTTACTGTACAGTAGAAGAAATCGAAGCTGTGTTAGTGGTTAACCTCAGTCGTTTGTGTTTCAAATTTTCAAATTTTAGGTTCAACTTCCCCAAACTGACACTAAATAAACACAGGGGATGGGAATACTCTGTATTTTGTTTTCCATTATTTAGCCTTGCTTTTGAAACTGTCTGGTAATTTCAGAAGAATACGTTCTTTAATGCTCTCTCTTCTTCCTCACCTATGCTCATATTTTTGATGGCAGCAAAGCACATAATTCAGAGGTCAGGCACCTCATACAGGGATGGTAGTCATGTGTCTCTGCCAGTTGGATTAACAGTCAGCCATTGTGAGGAAACTTTAGAAAAGCCCCCTGTTTCAGGACCTCTTGCTTTGCTCTGTCTCCAGGCCTCTTAACTTAAGAGAACAGAGTTCTGTCTCAAAGTTGAGCAGCTCAGGCCAAGGATTTTCCTTAACCTCTTTTGAGAAATGGACCGCGGGGTGAATTCATAAAAGAGCAGTCTGTTGGACAATTTGTCTTTTGACAGGAGGGAACATTGGAAGCCACCAGAGGGTGGTCAGCGGTGAGTGGCACAGCCGCGCCTGGGGCGGTACCTGCAGGCCATTCTTCCTCATGATTTGTCCTGGATGAGGAGAGGAGGGAGCGGCAGCGCGGGCCGCCATCTGGCCCCGGCCGGGGAATTAGGCGGTGAGGTGCGGGTGGCGGGTGCGCATTCGGTGTCAGTACGGCTCCATCAGGGCTGTTTGTGAACAGATGTTCTGTGGTGTGTTCGCTCCAGCACGGCTCAGGAGGGAAGACGTGTCTATCAGTGGCTGGAGGCTTTCAGGGGAGCAGCAGACTCTGACCTTGAGCCTGCTGCATGTCAATCCCTGTATCCTAAAGCCCTGTGAGACTACCAAACGCTGCCCTACTTGGACATCAGATAGACTGAAAATTGTACAAACACAATTCATTTAATCATAGATGTGCATCCATTAAAGCAGTTGCTCAGAGGAGGTTACAATCCTGTTGGCTTCTCAGCAATATTGACAAAAGTTCAACCCTCAGTTCTTAAAATTTAGCACCAGTCAGGCTTTTTTTTAACCACAGGATCAGTTTCTCTTTGGCTTACTGTGTATTATCCTTCCTCATGAACAGAGGACAGTTTAAAATGCAAGGGCAAGAGGATCCATATCCTCTGTCTCCATCATCCGGATCTCAGCAATCAATAAGCGTTTAATCAGTCAATTATATGGCACTAATTTAACAGCCTGCAGGTAGAGCCATCTCCGAGCACTTCCCCATGAAAATACAGGCCATAGGAAATTTATCTTTTGGAAAAATGTCAGAGCAGAAAATGAAGTTTTCAAAGAGAGGGATGGGGAAGTCCACAACATGTCATCCCTGTTGGAAGATAGGGAGGACAAACTGGAGAGCTGCGGTTTAGGGAGAAGGGTTAAAAAGGAGATTATGTACGAGTGGGAAAGATTGCAGTTATCGAAATCTGGTAGAGAATGTGCAAAAAAAGGGGGGAAGATACCCCATGGTAGGAGTGATCTACAAATAACAGCTCTGCAGAGAGGCTTCTTAATCAGACAGTTTGAGTGAAGAAAGAAGCAGTATGTTCTTATAGGGATTCCAGCAGAAAAGATCTGAGCAGCAGACATATTACAGTGTGAGAATCAGTGTCTGTGGTGAACAATGCCCACATTCTCCACATTATTTATTAAACAAATATTCCCGCCTTCTCACTGACATCAGGCATATTTGTAAAACTGAACTCTGCATAGCAACAAAATTGTTTATTTGTTCATAAACTGAGAGCTGATGTTTTATTTATGGCCAGTTATTAGAGCAGACTGTGCTGAATTGATGTTTAGCTAATAGGGAGCAAAAACAAGAAGCCCGACATAATAACCAAGAGTTTGCCAGAGACCTGCGCTTGTAATTTCTGGTGTCAATATTTGAATTGTCGAGAGGAAGTATTATGGGCACGGGTCGGCGTTGGAGGGTGCAGCCGAGCTCCTCGCTCACCTATAAAAACTAACATCTGTTGAAGCATACATTAAGTTTAAAAATATCTGTACAGAGATCACCGGGTAAAGTACAGTCAACCAGATGTCGCTTTAAAAGTGCCAGATGGAACAATGAAAGCAGGATTGGAAATTAGAAAGCACTGTGAAAGGTCAGATCAATTAAGAAAGCTGCGTTGGCTGCCATCTGACAATTAAGGCAAGTTTAAAGCACTTGAGCTAACGGGGCGGCCGAGTGAGTGGCTGTCGCAGATTGGAACTTCTTGGGGGCATGGAAAACGTGCGCTTGCAGGACGGGGGACCTTCCTGGACTGGAGTGCATTTACACCAGGTCAAGGTTAATGACCCGCACAGATAAACCTGATAGAATGCCTCACAGCGCTGCTCACGACCTTTGTCCGTCAGTATTAAGGAGCCAATAAATTACAGCTGTGACTTTAAGTGACATTGAAATTTACTCTGCTCTAATGAGAGAAAGAGAGAGAGACAGCAGAGAGAGAAAGAGAGAGAGAGATGTGTGTATGTACAGTAAAGAGAAGACAGCTAATTTTGCAGAAAGAAACACTTATTTTCTGAACATTTTTATTCCCATACAAAACCTAAAAAGCTTGATTTTCTCTTTTTGTCACTCACTATTTCAACAAAATATCAATTTCTGTTAAAAAGCACCTCATCCGCTGCTTCATCTTTTATTTTTAAGCTATTTCCCTCCTAAAAATCTCCCTCCACTGTGTCTCTGCCGTCCCAGATGGCTGCAGCACCCATGAGTGCACAAGAACCACAAGGGGGCAATATTTGCATTGTTTGTCTGCATCCTCCCCAGGCACACATACACACACACACACACATACACACTGATTTACATTTATGTTTTGCATTTGCACATTTGGATCAAGTACAGTTTAGCCGTTCATTTACATTGCAACATGTTAACAGAAACCACGATAAGCTGTTTCCTGTAGCGACAACAGCTCACACTGTCTGACGAACAGGACCACAGGCTCTTTATGTTACAATTTACAGGCAATAATAATTTACAGACTAAAACAGACGCTTTCTCTTTTCACATCCGCCGCTTATCTGTACTTTTTGGAACGTTTCTGCCCGAGCAACATCTGTTGTCTTGCTCTGCTCCGGCATTCCCTTTGAACTGTGGATTAACAGGCCATTGTTCTAAGTGGTCAAGCATGCAGTGGTACAGCTTGGTACGGAGCGCTGAGAGGCAGGAGATCTTTTCCCACTCTTAAACACTCCGAACAAGACCATTTAGGAATTTTCTCACACAATTTGTTCAGTTGATTCTTCCAAAGTTCTGCTGTAAGCACTTCTGCAGTGTGCAAACGGAATTATTCATCGCATTAATGATAACATAAATGCAGCGGCGACAGAATTTAATGCACCCGTGGAGATTACCTTTATTTACTCATGAAAAAGAACACATTGAACTACTTTTTTGAGAAAGTGGGGTCTCTGTAAAACGGTTCTTTTGAACTGTGTCCCCACCAGACTGAGAAGGATATATGTTAGGTCTGTTAATATCTCCCATTTGCATGTCCTTAAAATACAGTTTTAATTATAGATAAGAATAACCTGTGATAGCACCAACTCTATAGCTGTGGCACAGTATGTTGTTAAGCCCAGAATTTCTACAGATTAATGTTAATGGTCTTCTCTTGGGGAAGATAAGATAGTCAGAAAAATAAAATGTGCACTCACACCTGATCATAACATTTCTGCACAATTACAAGTGAGATAATCGATAAAACATCTTTGCTTTTCCCCCTGCTGCATCCACATGTTTCCTGGAAGCAGTTAATCTAAGAAAACTACATCTGTATTTGTGCAAAAAAAAAAAAAAAGGTCAGATGCAGACCTTGCCGCAGGTGCATCACCTCCAGCTCTGTATGCACCGACTGTAACTGTACACTGAGCTCTGACGGGGCTCTTCTCCCAGTGTTTTTGTCTCCATCGATTGTTGGGCCGCTCTGCTGGAATGTGGGAATTAATTAGACAATTTGTATAATGGACTTAGGCACATAAAGACACACGGGGCTCAACAGAGTGGCGGCATCCTGTGGCTCCCATTGTCCTTGAGGAACTCTCTTCCAGATGTTCAAACGGATTGGAGGCTGACCCCTCACCTGCTCCTAATTATCATCTGAATGACAACATGGCCCAGATCAATAGTTCCCAGTCGCAGTTTGAAGATCACAGATAAGACGCCACCTTGTTGTCAGAGAGAAAATGCTAATGTAATTAATGTTCAATAATCCTCTGGCGAAGGATCTGAGTGTGGATATTGAGGCCAGATATTTACTCCAAACAGGCCCGTGAGGAGAAAACACACCAATATGAGAAAACAAGGGGGGGTTTTTTGGGAGCCAGTTTGTGCGGCCTTGCTGCTGGTCACAATGTACTGCAGTGAAAGTGTAAAACAGAGGAGACTTCCTGTTGAGACTGCAGCTCATGATGAGGTCAATGGGACTCTTTAGAGAGGTGTCAGAGTCGCTGTGCTGTAGGTGCATGTGTGTGGCCGGCTACTGGAGATGCACACTGCAGGCATCGCAGACGTGCTGTTTAATTACACTTCATGATAACAACACCATCATGTGCATTCTCCTAGGACGTATTTAAAGCCCTTTAACATCCAAATCAATTTTCCTCCACTTTAAAGTAGCTATTAAGACACAACATATTCTGTATCAGCTCATTCAGGTACAAGCATTGTATCAGAATTAGTTATTTTTAAAGGGATATATTCAATTTTAGAAGAAAATTCTGTACTTTTTTCTGTTGAATGCACAATTTATGCACAATACAAATAACAATCTTACATGCATCTTAATATGATGCACCTTTACTGATTTAACTACACAACATTAGTCAATGCAAAGGTGGTAAAAGAAGCTCCACATCAACCAGCAACCCAAAATTGCTGCACACACAAATACATTCAAATAATATATTAAATAATAAACCATTTTTCTGTGTTATAATATTGCATTTGCACTTTTGATGTTTTTTTGTACACTTATTTAAAGCTGCTGTAGTCAATATTTTTATGATTACAAAAGAAGCAAACACCTACGTGTGACGTTAAAGTGATCATTTCAATGAGGAATCCACAGAGAACTATCACCAGAATCTGCAGTTTTCATCAAATCTGCAAAACATTTTAGCGTCTTTCAGCTGATTTTGATTTTCAGTCCCGCAGTTCTACCGTTTGGTTCGGTCTCACAGCATAAAAATATGCCCTCACTAACCTGCATTACGCCGCCTGATCAGCTCTCAGGACTTGAACAAAAACAGCGCTACATGTAAGAGGAGAGCAGATATTGGACATGTAGTTGCCAGATGGTCAGAAACACGAATACAAATGAATGCTAATGTATCTCCATGTGTGCCGGATGCGTAAATGGGCAACTGTTTGATTGCAAGTTTGTAGGGTGATGGTATGGGGAGTCGTCATTTGTTCCAGTCACTCTGCTAGGCTAAGCTAACCAGCTGCTGCTTCATAGTTAGTGGACAGATGATATAAAGAGGTCTGAATAAGAATGATAAAAAAAGACATTGTTGTTACTCAATAGAACTAAGACACGTGGCACACTCAAAGCTTAAAGCAAGGCATCTTTACAATTAAAAAATATGAGAAATGTCCATGATTGAACTGTAAAAAGCTACAAAAAATATATTAAAAGGTGCATTTTTGCTGTTGTTTTCTTGCTTTTCAGTTGTAAGTCCACTTCCTCTGTTGCTGTCCAATAGAAGCTAATGACATGAACTCCTGCAGTATGGCCTCTTCTTCCACGTTTCTCTTCCGATGTCAAAACCTGCCACAGCTCACGACTCTCTGACTGACTGAGTTCATGATTAACTTGATTTTTTTTTTTATTAATCTTTTCAAACCTCTGCTCACAACAACGCTTCCCCACTGAGGCAATAGCAATTTCTCTGAGAAGTTTTCCACTCTTCATGATTCAGAATCATAAACACAGCATGTGTCAATGAGGATCCCATCCCTGATTTTTTATTTTTTTGCAAAGATGAATAAAAACAGGTTGCGGGGAAAATAGGCAGAGATGCCCAATTAAAGGAATTGTTATTGTGAAATAGCGCCGGATCTCATTGGGATTTTGCTTCACTAACTATTCCATTCCAGCTTAAATGATCTATATGAGCAGTGAAGAGAGGATGGAAGGGATGTTTATATGTGTGGGAGGGTGTGTTCGTTACAAGATGGAGAGAGATGGAGCAATACAATTTATTCCTTAAGTGAGGTAAGGGCCATATTGCCTACCATTAACAGAGCAGAACGTCGGCACGGGCTGATAATTAAGTAATCCATGAGAGCATGAGCAATATAGGACAATCACTAACATCCACTGCTCCTTTGCCACATCAAGCCACTCCCCCCTCCCCAACATCATTTTAGATTATACTGGAAAATATTATTGCATTGTGATTTGAAACTGCTGCTACGGAGGAAAATGTTCTGCTCGCAGCTCCAAACTAATGATTCCAGTGAGATGAACTCATTTCAAAGACGCGTGTCGCCTGTCACACTTTTCTGATTTGCTCCGTTTGGAAAGTTTAGGTTAATATTTGGCGGAACAAGGGGAGGTTGTTGTGTTTTTTTAATGTGTGGGCCTGCATGCATGCTTCATAAAGCTCATGAATAAAACAGCTTCGCCGTCATATACCATAAGTCAACCGAAATGAATTTTCTGGAACTCACCTTTAAATGATTTTTTAAGGTACTTAAGGTAATGTCTTAACGATTTACAATACAAACTGAATCACTGCATTCTGACAGTTAGCTATGCTACACTATGTTTGATGCTCCACTTTCACAATTAGCTTAGATTAGCTTTAAAGTTATTTATTTGACATATTTTATACAACTGTATACGTTTAATTTACAGGAAATATCAACAGCATTGGTGAACAATGGTGAGTCCACTTATAGTATCTTACAAAGCGACCTTGTTGTTGGTTAAAACATGAATTAAAGTGTAAATGTGGCTATTAGTGTTTTGTCTTCAACATCTTCTGTAGAATGTTATTACTGATTGCTTGGATCTACTCTACAAAAAGAAAACATGTTTTAATCAATATCTACGTACAGGTTTTCAGCCATCATCTTTACAATTGATTCAAATGAATAGTACCCAGGAAGGTCATGTGGAGACGCATGCAAGTCTTCGATTTCACTCGCACCAGCGGAGTTGAAGGTTGGGATTAAAACAAATAAACAACCAGAATTTAGCTTAACTATATGACAAAAACCCCTTATTTACAATGCACCACTTATTGCTTACGTAGGAATTTCCATTAAGCACCTTCTTTTTCCATTGTATATAAATAAATGAAAGTAGACGTTGGCAGCAGAAATAACAATATGTCTCAAAGACAAGGTGTCTAACATGCAAAATATAAAGAATACAAACTGTTTTCTAATCGTTTCACGTTAAAAGAAAAATACTAATCTATCTCTTTCACCAGTAAGACCCTCTTCAGTTCAGTTTTATAGTTTTTCCATGTTTTTAAACACATTTTATTTGATGGCGTGATCAGAGTTAGGCCTTTATAAACAATAAGGTAGAGCTGCTGGCTATAATATTTGAAAAGAAGTGTCTTTTTAGGTCAGGATAATTGGGAAAAAAAATGTAATATTAAGAATCTTTCGGTTTTAATTTTCAATATGATCAATTTGAACAAGAGGATAGCTGATTCCTGTTTCTTCATGCTGTACATAAGGTCCAATCAACATCACAGTTACTGATAAACTCATTTATTATTGCGTGTTTTATGTCTTTCTCTCACTTTGCTCTTAGTCGTCTTCGCTGGCTGTTTGCTGCTCCCTTCCGCCTGCAGAAAAAATGGACAACATCTCAACCCACATTTCATCATGTTGGTCCAGTTGCCACTGAAATATTTATCCAGATTGCAATTTACAACAATTCACAATTTACGACAGCAGCCCTGTGTCATCCATCTCCCTGCTTGTCCAAATGCATTTCCTTTGTTTCTTAAAAGAAATTGAATCATGGGAGGTTTAGGACAAGATTCTTCAATTTTTTTTTCTTCTTCCCCCCTCCCTAACAAACGGCAACATTTTAATTCTTGCTTTCATCCCTCAAGACCGAAAATACAATTTCATGATCACCTCGCTGCTAGAGCCTTGTTTAATAATTCCTAATTATGCAGCCAGGCACCTAGTCCACAGCGTGAGCCCCACCATGCAGCCTGAACAGCAGCTGGCCCGCTGCTCTGTGTGTGTTCAGTCACCTTGATATCATCGATGAGCATGTTCCCCCATCTTAGCAGGTTAGAACGCCAGGACCTATGCTGTTGTATTAATAATACAGCATGGTATTGTCCAAGAGGGAGTTTACTCTGTGTCTCAGGCTCCAGCCTTTTTTCTCCAATTTGTTACGCAGTTTACCCAAACATGCAGCGTGGAGTGTTTCATGCCCTGCGTGTGGCGCACAGGGACAGGTTGCACTTATTGTGGGAGAAAGACGCGCTCGGTACAAAAGGGGGAAAGTGTATTTATTGTAAGTTTCAAATGAAAAGGCGTGTTTGTGCTTATTTCTAATCTTCCTCTAGAGTTACTTATGAACACATAGACTGAAATACTTGAACATTAATATTAGTTTTAGGGGCAGTTTGGTCTGTTTTGTGAAATTTAAAACTGAAAAGTGACACTCCATTCGAGAAAAAGGCTGCTGATAAATCACCTGACTGCTGTTTCGTTAGGGATAAATCAACATGCTGGTGTAAAGTGTGAGAACCCCTGAAGATGTTCAAACTGAACATCTTCAGGGGTGTAAGTTGGTTAAACCTGCACTGAGCTGGCCTCATTTTGCCTTTTGAAGTGTTTATTGATCATCTACATGTGTTTCAGAGGCTTTTACACTGTATTAAGTTCATTTATATAAGTAAAAGCAGCCATACTAGTAGCCTGTTTCAAAATATTGTGGGGAAAAAAAGTGAAATGTGTAAAAATCTGCCCAAAACATCAAAAGAAAAAGCACCAGTTCTGTATTATTCTATAGGATAGTATGGAATAATTATCACTGATGCATTAATATGTCATTTCAAATTCCAGTTGATGCTGAATTTTCATGTTTTTACATTGTATTAGACAGTGCATCATATTTTGCAAGCTAATCAGGTGCTCAGATGCTAATCAGGTCATAAATACAATAAATTTACTGCAGTAAAAGGAGCAATATTTCTGTCTGAACTGAGTAGAATAGAAGCATAAAGTGGCATCACATATAAATAGAAAGTATACATTTAGATTTGAGCAAACATACTGGCAGCACTGAGTCTTTCCAATCTCCTCAGTCACATTAGCATCAAATATGACAATCAGCAGCTCCCCTGCAACTATAAACCTCAGAATAAACTATTTAACATGGACTTATGTGGAGACCGGAGCAAGTAAAGACATTTAAAAGTGAAAGAAGACAACAATCACTAAACTGGATTGTTGCAATGAGACAGTTGGTGACCAATAATCAGCTGAACTCATCAACCCCCTCAGTTAATACAGAAGATTGTTGGAGGGTGTGTTTTGCTGTCGTGTTTGAAAATGTTTTTCTTTGCTCAGTGTGCCTTCTGCATTTCCTTCCTGCTCTTTGTTCCTCCGCTAAACATATCTCTAAGTCACCCTGGGTATCGCAACGGGACGTGCTCTCACCCTGCAGCAATGCTTTATATCAGACTATCGCCTCAGCTTATGTTGTGTGGAGCTGCGTTACAGCATCACTTTGTGGTTTATTGGTGTGTTGTTTCGTGGTTTTGGAATCGGCTGGTGCAGACTTTGCCGGATATTCGCCAAAAAAACCTACATAATGTATGCCTCTTTGCTTTTTTACCCC